>CAUYRT010002094.1:0-13005 GCA_963574885.1 Lepilemur ruficaudatus
ACAAAAATAATAATACAACAATAAAAAATAATACAAATAAAAATACAGTACAACAGCTATTTAGATAGCATTTACTCTGTAATAGGTAGTATAAATAATCTAGAGATGATTTAAAGTATATGAGAGGATGTGTGTAGGTTACGTGCAAATCTTATGCCATTTTATATCAGGGACTTAACTATCCTTGGATCTTGGTATCCATGGGGGTTTGGAACCAATCCCCAGCAGATATGAAGGGACAACTGTGTAGAAAGATTCTTTTCACATTTGTAGCTATCATGAAGTGACTTGGGGAGAATATTTAGCATAACTATAATCTCTATCAAGCCCACCCAAACCACCCCAGGTCAAGTATTCATAAAAAATACTGATGAAAAAGAGAAAGGGAGGGGGTGTTTAAAATCCTCAGCTTAATTGATGGAAGAAAAGAAGAAATACTCAAACATATTCCTGGAATAACTGATGGTTGGAATTCTTTTTTAAAAATATCCTACATTTGCCTACTTTATGTGCAGTTCAGCATCCGGTTTTTTGTAAAAATCAATCAATAAATAGAAGTATTCATTTATTTGTTTTTCTTTTCTTTCTTTTTTTTTTTTTTTTTTTGGTTTGTTTTTATTTTGTGTGGGGATCCCATCACTAATCCAAAAGCAGCTGCAGGACGAGTCCCTTAGCCCTTATTCCCAAGCCCACTGCTACTCCCTAAACTTCACACAGAAATTCTCTAACAGTCACAGAAAACTCATATCTAGAAACCACTTTTCTATCTTTAGCATCTTCATCAGGGCTGCAACCCCCTCACTGTCCGAGTAAAGTCCAAATTGTTTAGTAGGGCCCGTAAGGCCCTTTCTGAACTGCTCCCTGCGCACATTCTCAACTTCATCCTGGCCATTTTTCGCTTTGGGGACACCTGCTGTGACTCACCAGACTGGTGGATACCCACTCCTTGTTCTCCTAACATCCTGTGCATAATTCCTATCACAGTGTATTCTAACTTTTGATTTTCAGGACTGGCTCTCAAGCCAATGTTAGTTCCCGGAAGTCAAGGAATTCATTTCTGTACGTCCAGGGCCAATCCTGGGCTGGGACAGAGAAACTCGGTATCTGATGACATCAAGAATGGGAGGACGGGTGGGTGGGTGAGACCCAGACCCTGCCAAGGGAGGCAGGAGGAAAAGAACAGGGCGGGCGTGGGCGCCATATTCAGCCTCCACGCCCCTTTATGGCTTTTGAAGAAATCACTTAAGCAAAGCCATGTCCTTACCCCGCATTTTACTTGTTCAAGGATCAGTTCTGCCTCTCAAGTCCAGGCTTAGGCTATGGGGGTTCCCCCGCGCGGGCAGGTCACCGGTGACCGGCCACGGGGATGAGTACCTAGCCTAGATCTTCACGCCAGATCTCCCGACCTGCTGAGCGACCATCACAGACAAAACCCCGACCCTAGCGCCCAGTCGGCCCTCAGGCTCGAGGGGCGGTAAAGGTCTCCAACGGAGGCAGCGTTCTCCTCATGAGCCTGCGCGCCCGCTTAGGGCGGGGCTGCGGGAGAGCGTACGCGCAGACTCACTAGGGCTCTGCCGGCCACGTGATCGGACTCCTTTTAGTTGTCTGTAGAAATGGCTCCTCTAAACCTAGTTTCTGAGATTGCCCTTATAGATGCGATTCCGATACACACGCCCACTGCAGAGTGACTAGGATCACTGACGAAAACTCAGTACTTTTCCTTTTTGGACCACAAAGAAAAATTTGGGCCACACGTACAGTTTAGATGGTCTGAATATTTGAAAAGGGCAAATAGCTGAGTCAATGGCTCACTTTTTTCCCGTTTTAAACATAGGTAACAAAAGAAGGAAATTAATGAACGGTAATGTTTAGCAAGGCATCAGAATGACTTTTAGATCCATTTTGCTGAGATGGGTTTATCTTTCAAGTTATACATGGCCTTAGTTTTCTATTTGATGTAGACGGTGGTTCAATGTTTTTGAAGAAGTGTGTAAAGAAGTAGAGGTAGCAGCCAGAATCATATCTGAGAAGGAAGTTAAGGAAGTGGGGAAAAAAAGACCCTCAGGCACACAATGTAATTTTTAACTCGTCTTTAACATAACTGATGAGTACAGACCATCCTGTTAATGCAACTATCATGCCTTACTCAGGGGTTACACTATCTGGAGAGCAGCTACTGAATGCCATGAATACTCATTTATTCCTGTAAAATTTAAATTGCCATTGTGGAAAGGTTAAAATTCTGTAAATACTTAGCAAATGATAGCTAGTGAGTAAAACATTGAGAAAACAAAGGTGATTTTCCTTTAAAAAATAAGGAAATTTTATAGTGCCTCCATCACCTTTATTTGCAAAAACTAAATTATGAGTGTGTCTTAGAGCCACCAAGAGCTTTTATGATTTTTTTTTAGAGCCTGAAAAATCAACTATAAACTGAACAACTTTATTTTTAGCCTCACAGCTAACTTCCTTACATTGGGACACCAAAGTCCCCTGAAATGAAAGAAAACAAATGCCCAGACTCTTTTAAAGTCTTTACATTTTGTATTTGTCAGTATATCATTGAAGGTATTGGCATTGAAGGTATTGGCTTCTTAAGTAATAGAGCACTTCAGTTTCTAACATTAGTATTCTTTTTGATTTACTTACCTTATTAGCAGAAAGTGCTGTGACAGTACTAAGCATTCTGTGTGCTATAGAAAGAGAAACTCACTTGAGTGTGTTTTCAGCCTCAAGGTTATAGATTTAGGAGAATCATAGTAGAAAGAGCCAGTTGTGATGAGATGGACCCTTATGGTAACTTGCTGTCAAGACTGGTTGATTGTGAAAGAAGTGACATGTCTTTTCATTTAAGATATAGTTAACAGTCTCTGGAAATTATCTTGGATTTGACATTTGTTTGGACAGGGACCAGATTCCATATACAGTATGAGCATAGACAAGAATAGAAGAGTTAGCCAAACTATGAGACAGGCACAGATCCTTGGCACTTCTTAATTCCTCTAATGATATCACAGATCAGTAAACCAACATTGATTTTTCTCTAATGCCTACAACCTATTTGGAAATTCAGAATTCACTTCATTTTAATTTTTTTCTTTGGTTGTTAAAAATTCTGTAGCTTCCAACAATGAAAAGGCAACCAATCATAGTTTGATATCCAATATGACTTGCTTTTTAATCTTTGTCATCTTAAATATTTCTCCATGTTGTTAATTTCCCTTGAATTGGTCCCCAGGATACAAAAGATGTTAAGAGAAAATGTGCTGGAACCACTGTGCCTCCTATAATGTTGTTAAAACCATTGGTGGGGTCATTAAGAGGACCTTGTTGGCTGTAAGCCCTGATAAAATAACTTGTCCAAATTGCTATAAGGAATTTCCTTTTACACAGGAGAAAACAATTGTTTCCTCTGTGTAAACACCGGGGTGTTCTAATAAGAAAAATGAAAAATCTATGTGGGTTATGGAAACTAAACAATGGAGTTCATTGTAGAAATGCAGTATGTATATATATAAAGTATAATCTATATGTATATATGTATACACATAGAGATATGCATATATACATATGCAGTAGATTTCAATTCTCATATAGTTACCATATCACTTAAATACTATTCTTTAATAAAATGCTAATTAATAGTTTAAAATTATTTTCTTTTTTTTTTTTTTTTGCATTTACTATACCAAGGTGGTATGTTCAGTGTCTTACATTGCTTATTTTATTTAAACCTCACAACACTGCCATGATTGTTATTTTCATTTTAACAGATGAGAATACTGAGGCTTAAGAAAATTAGCCATCTTGTCCATGGTCACATAGCTTATGAATGTTAGAGTTGAGATTCTAACTCCAGTAATGTAAATCTAGTTCCAGAATCTGTACCCTGTCCCCCCATTTTTTTCTCTAAGCCTCCTTCAGGAAGGACTCTGCTTTCTGACCTGGAATTGCATAAAGAATACTGTTAAAGAGATCACAGGGTCTAGGGATGGTTCCCAGCTCCAGTTCTGGCTGTGTGTACTCCACTGTACTACTCTTTGACTTTATTTCTCATCTGTTAAATTAGGGTCTTTAACTAGACAGTGTAGCATTGTTTGAAGTGACATTGGTCTACAAGTCCATACTATGTTCACAAGTGTTACTAAATACTTGGGAGAGTAGGAAGAGTTGTGAAATATAAAGTCAAATTGTGAATAAGGCTTAAACTGGGTAGAGACACCCGGGGAGCATGTGTGGAGAAAGAGATTCAATAACTCCCCTTGAGTGCTGATAAGCTGGTAGAATTGAGTAAACAGCTATTGGTTTTTAGGAGTGAAGCCGGGTAACTGAGGAGTGGAGATGAGGGAGTTAGGAAAGAAGAGCAAACAGTTAAATGTTATAAACTGCCTTAGAGAGAATAGCCCAGAGAGAGGATGACTTTGTTTTAAATGCAAAATGAAGGCAGCAAGGCAAAAATTAGTCAGTTTTCAAAAAACACTGATATATATATACAAGTTCTCTCCAACCTGTGGGAATTAGCAGGACACATTAGCTATATGGCTAGATTTGCCTGGTTTGCATTCATATTTGCTAAAGAATGACCTCAGTTCTCTGCAACCACCCCCTCCAAAACCAAGTATTCCTGGGAGTTCCCCAGAATTTTCATATGTGGTCTGCGGCAGGCCTCTGCTGAGTTTTTTGCTGTGGGTGGGGTGGGGCAGCTACTTTGCATCTATTTCATAGTCTTCTCAGGCTGTGCTGTGCTGCAGCTTCTCCAGAACAAGGCTGCCTTGCCCCAGGTGCTTCTCCCAGGGCCCCCCAAGCTCCAGAGATTTGGAGGTATTCAAACAGCCTTGCACTTTCTTCAATCTTTCTTCCTTATGGAGCACAAATGCACAAATGAGGAGCATACCCCTTTCTCCAGAGGCATCAGACCTGGTCACTAAGGCCAGTCAAGCAACTGGACTCCATTTCCTGGTCTGTCAGCTTCAACTTCAGATACTCAAACTCAAAATTTCCACAGGATATTTACCTTGATCACTTCTGTAAGTAGATGGCTAGGTACCCTCTGCACCCTATTCCTGGTCGTTCAGACTCAGTTGGCCAGCATCTACTCCATGGGAAAAGGGGAAAATTGTGATTGATTGATTGGTTGTTAAAGGGTATGACAAATGCAAACTTGCTCTGGGAAAGAGAGCTTTCAGAAATGTTGTGTTGGCCAGGAATGAATCAATGATATGTATATACCTAAGATAACACTGATGGATTCTGGAGAGATAACTAACTCTTGAACCCATACATTCCATGATGAATTATTAACCTTCTCTAAAGCATTATAATTTAGAATTAGGAGACATTGTAGAAACCTAGAGATCTGATACTCACCTGTGTTCTGAGGAGGGAAGAGACTAAGTATAGGATGCACTTGGGTTTTGTGTGTGTGTGTGTGTGTGTGCACGCGCGTGTGCCTGTGTGTAGCTTAAGTCAATATTTCTTAGGCAAAGTCTTTGTACTCAAATCCATCATTAATTACTTGGGCATGAAAACATGTGTACATTGACACTTAGATAATTCCCACTCCATTCCATTTTATATTATCCCAAATGAAAAATTTTGTAAAGCCTAAATTTTATGCAATAGCTTAGCATGGTGTTTGGCCACAAAGTAGTAGTGTAATACTTTTCTTTTAAGCAAATAAATAAGTAAACGAGCACTTTTTTAGATTTACAGAATGAAAATACCATAAGGACTTTAAACAGTAGCACACCAGTAGTCGACATGTGACCCGTAAGCTAGAATACAATATTTCTACTCCAGTCACCTTTTTAGGTCTCAGAATACAGGTGTATTTTTAGAAAGCTTAGAAGACTTAAACTTTAAAATCAAACTTATTTGATTTTATTTTTCACAGGAAGTCTGACACTTAGATCATATAAGCTTCCAAGGAACAGAATTTTTGACTGTTTTTCTCAAGCACACATAACACTGCCCTGTACGGAGTAGGCACTCAATAAATATTTGTTGCATGAATGAATAGCATTCCTAGTTGAATAAAAACATGATTGCATTGGTTCAAGCGAATCCATTATGTAAGAATTTTATGCTTGCAGTATTGTTTAAATGGCTAAAATATTTTTCATACTCTAAAGAGCCTCAAATAAAAATTTTAGATGGTTGAAACCCAACTCTCTTAGCGTCATTTGACTATCCAATAAAAAGAGAAGTTAGGGAGGGAAGCAATCGATACTTGAGATAGTTAGGGGCTCCCAGGTGCGATTAAAAGGTAACAGTAACTTTCAGGAAGAAAAAGTTGAAAGTGACCCTTGAACAACGTAGGGTTGGGGCACCACACTCCTAACCCTGGATGTAATCAAATTAGATACCTATTAGATATTAATAGATACTTTCTCTGGATTCATATGTGAGCAGCCAAGCCCTGCGGGAACAATCTGTTCATACTGTAAATTTGTTATCACCCCCTCAAAGTGCCCTCAGTACAGCCTGACAGTCTTTCTCTGTTTCTCTGATCAGTTTATTCTCCCTTTCCATTACTTTTCCCACATTACCCATTCTGTTCAATAGTCCAACTCTACCTATTTCCCCCACCGTGGGCATGACCTCACTGCTGCTTTGGCAGGGATGACAGGAGCTATCATATTGGACCCTTTGTAAGAACTCACTTCCATTATTGCAAACCTATGGGTATCTGTAACAATTACCTTTTACTTACTTTCTGTCATGTAGAGAAATCACCCTTCTTCATGACTTAGGCCATGTCTTCCATCTGTACTTTTGATCTCTTGAAACTTACACTGTCGTTCATCCCTCCTGTCTTACTTGGGTTGTTCTCATTGCCTTTTAAATATGCAGGTATTTCAAAACTAAAAGGCCAAAACTCAAATCAAAGCCCCTCAAGGCACCATCCCTGTCCTGCTATTGTCCCATTGCAAATCAGTTTAATGTACATGGAAATACTCTGTACTATAATGTCATCAAACATCTTGCCTCTTGAATATCTACAAGTTTTGACCTACAACCAAAATGAAACCAAAATGAATCCAAAATGAATTTAAAAAAAATACTAGAAACAGCTTATGTTCCTAATGACATTTTATTGAGAAAAAGGTAACGTGAACAGGAAAATTTCTAACTTTAAGAGAGTCGCCGAGTCATTTTTCAGTCCTCTGGTCCTTTACTTTTGCCAGTGTGTAGTAGTGGTATGTAGGGAGAGACAGTGACAGGGAGACAGAGTTATCATTAGGGACCAACCTAAGAATGGATCTCATCAAGGACAACAAAAACCATCTTCTTAAGTTTCTGCAGAGTGGTTTTAGGCATGAGATCAGACTGGTGCCCCTTTTAATACCTAGGGGCATAAGCTGGGTAGGCATCATATCTGGGAGGAGTGGAGGAAGACTCTGGTGGCAAGGGGTTGTTTGCATACACGGTTGGAGCTGGAATAAGCAGGATGGCCTGGAAAGAATGAATAAAAACAAGAAATACTGTTATTACAACCCTAATGAGGTTCCCTTGGTCCCATCAGAGTGAAGGACAAAGACCACTCTGTTAAGGCTATAGTGGGGATGTAGCAGACACAGTCTGTATTTTTAAGCATGTATTCAGATTATTTTACAGAGAAGAGACCCAACTCACCGTACTGGTGTTGGAGATTATTTGCCGGGCAAAATGGGCAGTGGCACAAGCTATGCAGAACTCTAGGAGAGAGAAGATCATCAACATGGCTGAAATGCCTTTTCCAGAAACCTGAAACCAGAAATAAACACAGTGAAATTTGGGCTAATCAGGAGGGCCTCACACGGGCTTCAAAAAGTTATTGACTCATCAAATGTGCTATTGTTCATATTCAACTTGTTCCATGATTACTCCTCCATTATCATCAAATGCTTATCACAAGGGAACAGGAATTTATTTTGGATTTTTAAAAAATACCAGAAGACTTTCCTTTGGGGGTAGACTGTTTCACTTAGAAATATTGGAAAGGTGGTAGATTTTTTTCCCTCTGTAATGGCCTCCTTGTCTTTATTAAAATGTTACCCACTCATTGAATTAAAAAAACCATGCAATATAGAAACCAACTAATCATTCCAAATGCCAAAGTTAACATTTGATAACCATTATACTAATCTCCACGTATAGACAAAAAGGCAGATAGAAGAACCAGATGCCTGGAAAGATAGCACAAGAGAAGACAAGAAAAGACAGCAAGAGAGAAACATTCTCTAACAATGGAATCATGTTATTCGTATTTTAAAATAAAAGTATTAAGTTTACTTGAATTCTGTACATGTCTCCTATTTGACTGAATATAGTGTAGGTGAATTTTCCTGGGTTCACACTTCCGCTGGGTCCAATTTGTCTTCCTTGTTTCCGTCTGCAACTTGAGCGCTAAATATTCTTTCACGTCCACTTTTCTGAATGTTAATCATGCAGCTGTTGCAGGGAGAGAGAGCTTAGCAAGCACTAAGCACGGTTGTTGCTGGTGAACATGAATTTTGCTTTCTCTTTCTTCTGAGAGTCTGCTAAATGCCTGATACTAAGGCCTGCTCCATGGCTGGAGGCAGATTCCTTTCCTATGGATTTCTGCTCATTTCCCCATGTTAGCAAAGTGCACTGGAAGCGGGTGCCCTTTCCTACTTCTCTTGAGGTCGTGGGTGCTACACGCAGGCTTCTTCCATAGAGGGTTTGCTTTCTCCTTTCTAAGAATTGACTGCTCTTCACCTCAGTTTTCTTAACTCCACTTTGGAGAGTGTTAGTGAGACTTCTCCGTATTTTTTGGCTTCCCTTGTTTCCTCAGTCTTGTTTCTAGGGAAATGAGAGCCAGGGCTAGGAGCTGTTACCTCCTTCCACCTTGAGTCACATTGGAGAGATTTGTTTCTCTACTTGGATGCCAGTATAAAATCTGTTTTTTGAATAATTTTTGTTCTTTTGTTCACTGTTTTAAAGGATGGATTCTGTATTCTTGCTTCACTCTGTCTTAGTCACCAAGAGGCCCTCTTACCTATTCTTGCCTCCTAATCAGCTTTGCTTGACACTGCAAAAATGACGGTCCCTTCAAAACCCAGATGTGATCATTCCTGTTCCATGCTTAAAACTCTTCTGTGTCTTTAACAAAGAACAATCTCAGAGCCTAGTGGAAAAGGAGGCTGCCAGCTACTTCAAACTATAGACACCTCAAAGAACAGACTCCTAATTCAGATCATACCAGTGATTGGAATCAGGATTTCAGGACCCTTTAGTTGAGAATCAAATGGCTTTATAGGATGGCTACTTTGAGATCCAGTGGGATGGAATTACTTACACTGTGCTGAATGAACTGAAAAGGGAAAGGTTATTATGGTTATTCGTTCAAAATAGTGTTGATACTGTCTTAATGTTCTCCTTTCTATATATAAAATGGAGTCATTCTAGTTCTTTCTTAAGATATATGTAGCCCGCAGCAATTTAATAAACTCTGCTTTTCTAAACTTAAAAAGAACTCAAAAAACCCAAACCCCCCAAAAAACAAAAGCAAGCAAACAAACAAAAAAACCCCTCTTCTGTGGCTTTCCATAGCTCTCAGGATAAAGACAAAAATCCCTAACATGGCCAGGGGCAGGATGAACCCTCCATTCCAACCTCATTTTATACCATGTTCCTCCATTCTTTATAGGTAGTGAAAATTCTGGCTCTCAGACCAACCATTTCCTCCTTAAGGTCAGAGTCCGTGCTTGGCCTATATAATGATAATGAATAGATGATTCTGTTATGCAGAGGCATTCAGACATTCACTCTGTTATGCAGAGTGCATTCAGAGGCATGTGCTTCACTTTGTGTTTGCTTCATTCTTTGGGTCTCTCTAGTAAACATTGGATGTCCTTGTCACTGCCATTTTCCTCTCACCTCATTCTTACGTAAAATAAAAAAGCCGCTCAATAACTTGACTATCTCATTTATACATAATTTCAAAAATCTTTGGAAAATTTTTTTTGGGCAATTTTAGGAGTCTTGGAGGCCTATCTAAACCCTTTTTCATTGTTTATATGATGAATAGTGAGGTGGGCCAATGAGGAATGCCCTTTCTGCCTAGTCTATCTGTAGAAGTAACTCTCCCACTTTGCTCATTAGTCCTACAGACCATATGACTGGCGGTAGAGCTGGAATAGAAAAAGATTTTCCACTAGAGCTGGTGTACAGTAATAAAAGACAAAAAATATAGATCCACTCGATGGGAGTGGAAAGAGTACAGGCATGTGGTAGATTATGGGATACTTACCACTGTCCAATAGCTTTGGCCAGTTATACCGCTGATGCTCATATCTGTTAGCAACAGAATCACTCCAATAATGGCAAAGATACAACTAACAATATTCATTCCCAGGCTGCTTTTTATCTAGTGAAGATGACAAGAAAAATAAATTGTATATAGAATCCTTGAAATTAAATGGAATAAGAGTCAATCAGATTTAATGGTTCTTAATCTTGGAAATCTTGAAACAATTTTTTGAGTTCAAATGATGCTGTTTTCTGCCCTTCTGGGTAGTTACCATAAACATTACTCTGTGTGCAGTCTAGATGTAGGGTACTTCTAAAATGCCGTGCAAAAATGTAAAGCCAGAGCTTATCTATTCTATTTGTCTAAAAGCCTCATACACAATAACAACTACGTTTTCTTTATAAAAACAATAAAAGAACAAATATACTTTAAATGAACATTTTTCGGTAATAGGCACGGTGTTAAGTTATTTAAATACATTATCTCAAGAACCTCAAATTTAGAAGGAGAAACTCTTTAGGCATTTATGGGTAGAGGTGTGGGTGAGTACCTCAGTTTCTACAATAAGATTTTGACATACAGCAGAATAATTGTGAAACCAGATCCTCAGCTGACTTGCTCTGGGTGGCACAAAGTTTTTAGGATGTGCTTCTGAGTCAACATACCATAGGGTCTCCTGAAGCCCTCTAAAAAGATCTTAGAAAAATTGCCTTAAGTAAGTTTCAGTGCTAGTCATCTCCAAAAGGACAGAGTCTATGCTTGTACAATCTTGATTAGAGGGAAGGAGTCATAAAGGATGCAGAAGAAGGGTGTTTTATTTATTGTTATTGGATTACAACAGGATTTGATTAATCAGGATTAGGCTGATTTTATGTTATTTTAATTTAATTTAATTATTTTGTTTTTGTTTTGTCTAGAAGAACATGAGCCACACAATTCTGTGTTCCTGTTTCCCCATTCTTTCCTCTTCTGTTGGATTACATACAACCTTCAGAACACCTCTGGTCTAGTTGGCTCTAGTTCTGGGCAAATCATTTTCTTCCTTGTGATGTAGACCAGGAAACTGGAAAAGGTGGGGTGCTATGACTGAGAGAATTGAAAGCCTTGTCTCAGTGATTATTTTTATAAACTCTTCCTATGGAACAAACTAGATGCTTTTAATGGTGATTTAAAGAATTGTAAAACAGTTTATGGCCATACCACCCTGAATATACCTGATCCTGTCTGATCTCAGAAGCTAAGCAGGGTTGGGCCTTGTTAGTACTTGGATGGGAGAATTGTAAAACAAAAACCCAATCTGAATAAGAACAGGGGAAATGCACAAATGAAAAATAAAAATACAAGACAGAGTTGAGAAATGGCAAAGGAACAGTAAAGATTTTGTTACTGATTCTTCCTTGCACTTCCCTGAATGTGACCTGAATAAACCAGGGAGCTTTTAGGTTAAATCTTAAACGAGCCTTATCTTTACTGCTTCCCACCCTTGTGAGTTCAAGTGCTAGGATGTGACATTTCTGAGTGGTAAATTGTGTGGACTGTTCCCCCATTCCAACACACAGACTGTGAGGGCAGCCAACACATGTTTTGGGAAATGTGCTCCCATTCCCATTTTCTAATGTGCCTTTTCAATTTTCCTCCCCAATAAATTAAACTAATCTTTAAAGGGGTTTAAAAAGTAGAATCATTTTAACTTACCAGACAAGGGGAAAACTCCTTGGTTGCTGATATAGACAGAGAGCCAGAAATAATGAACTGTAGAAATAGACAAATTTGTGAAATGGTGGTTATACCTGAGAACTTCTCTTTATCTGAAAATTTGGTCTATTTATATTCATCTAGTTTCCCTCTTAAAATTTCCTCTTGTGCTTCTCAATTTTCTGGAGTAACTCTCAAGGATATGTCCTTGACTATTTCTTTTTTAATTTTTTCTCCTTAATTTCTTGCATATAAAGAACTCCTCATGTAAGCATTCCTTGTTCTGATGATTCCTGAGCTTACTGCTCAATATCTTCTTGTTATCAATTGCATATTTTCAATCATGTTTCCAGTTACCTCCTTTGCCACTCTCCACCCAACACACACATTTCCATCTAAAATGTAACAGGGAACTAACATTTTGGCTTGCTGATTACTTGATCAGAGTAAACTTTCGGGTATAGGCTTAAACTTCTAGTTAAAATGGGGAGTAAGTTTCCCCTATTTTATACCCAATCAGAGCTGTTATTTCTGTAAATTCTCCACCCCTCAGATGTAGAGCTTATCAAGAAATGAGTTGTGACTAGGCTGAAGATACCTATGCTTTGTGATCTGAGAAGGAAAGATGTTCTAGCAACCTACTCACACAGAGGCCGCCCCAGAATGGATATCCGCCAATAAAAGTAATAGAGAGAAAACCCAAATACTGGGTTTTATGAGAACTATATGAGAACAATAGTAAACCCAAAATAATTCCGAAACCGATCTGCATCAATCCAATCACGATCTGGATCGCCTGAAAAAAGAAAACAGCCATTTTAAAATGACTTCTTCACTTTCAGGCCTATGAAACATTACTATCATTGCTGCTCCTGCTTATTTATTTACACCCATCAAATTACCCTATCTTTGCTCTCTACACCTCCGACAAAGGTCTGATAACAAGAATCTACCTAGAACTCAAAAGAATTAACAAGAAAAAAATCAAACAACCCCATTTATAAATGGGCAAAGGAGATGAACAGAAACTTCTCCAAAGAAGACAGAATAATGGC
>CAUYRT010002096.1:0-51531 GCA_963574885.1 Lepilemur ruficaudatus
TTTTTCTATATATATTTAGTTGGCCAATTAATTTCTTTCTATTATTAGTAGAGACGGGGTCTCACTCTTGCTCAGGCTGGTTTTGAACTCCTGACCTTGAGCGATCCGCCCGCCTCGGCCTCCCAGAGTGCTAGGATTACAGGCGTGAGCCACCGCGCCCGGCTGAAGGAGTGACTCTTACCTATCTCATAGTGTTGACAAGGGCCCAGAATGTTATAGATTCCTGGGAGCCACTGAGAGGATAAAGAAGGTAGTTTAAACTAGCATACCAGCGCTCACCACTGTCCCTTCCCCTGGCCCAGCATGGAACAGGCAGGTAAAAAACTCCAGCTGGAGTTGGACCACACATCCAACATTCCGTCTTCTCCAGGTGATACTCAAGGGACTGGCTTCTGTCTCATCTGTTTTGGAACACTGATAGGTCCTACTATACTCCAGTATACTCTTAGTGGCTTGGAGGCCACTAAGAGCAAAGACAGGGGTTTGGACTAGTATAAAAGTTTGAAAAGCCCACAGAAGCTCTGGCTGGGTCCTTTTGTCTCAAGTCTAATAATTTCCTTTAGCATTTATTATACAGAAATTCTAGCTGTGTTGAACTGCCTCAATTTTTGTTTGTCTGGAAAGGTATTCATTGATATCTCTACTTCATTTATGAAGGACAGTTTTGCCTGCTATAGTATTATTGATTGGGAATTCTTTTCTTTTAGCACTTTGAACATATCATTTTTCTCCCTTCTGTCCCATAAGGTTTCTGCTGAAAAATTCACTGATAGTCAGTCTTCTGATTATTGTCTTCTAAGCCCCATGGTAACCACAAAGAAAATACTTATAGAAGTTATACAAAGAAAAATGAAGAAATCAAACATATCAATACAAAAAATCAATGAAACAAGGAAAACCCAAGAGAGAAAAAGAGGGACAAAAGAATTACAAGACAGAGAGAAAACAGTTAACAAAATTGCAATAGTAAATTCTTCCTTATCAATAATTACCTTTAATATAAATGGATTAAACTCCCAAATCAAAAGACATAGAATGACTGAATGATTTAAAAAAAAAAAAGAAGAAGATGATCCAAGTACATGCTATCTATGGGAAACTCACTTTAGATTTAAGGACACACATAGGCAGAAGGTGAAGGGATGGAAAAGATATTCCATGCAAATGGTAATCACCATCCCCACCACAGCAGGGATGGTGGTATGTATATCAGACAAAATAGATTTTAAGTCAGAACTGTCACAAGAGAAAAGGAGGGCATCATATAGTAATAAAAGGGTCAATTCACTAGGCATATATAACAGTGCATGCAACAACTGAGCACCGAAATATATAAAGCAAATATTGACAGAACTGAAGACAGAAATAGAAAGCAATGCAATAATCGTAGGAGATTTTAATACCTTACTTTCAATAATGAACAGAAGATGCAGACAGAAGATAAATAAGGAAATATTACTTAAACAACATTATGGACCAAATGGACCTAACAGAAATATATGGAATATATATATTTCCTATTCCACTCAGCAGCAGCAGAATACTCATTCTTCTCAAATGTATATGGACCTTTCTCCAGGATAGATCATACGTTAATTCACAAAACAAGTCTTAACAAATTTAAGAGGATTGAAATCGTATCAAGTGTCTTTTCCAATCACAATGGAATGAAACCAGAAATCAATAACAGAGGTAAAACAAAGATTCGCATATGTGGAAATTAAACACCATGCTTTTGAACAACCAATGGGTCAAAGAAGAAATCAAAAGAGAAATTACAAAATGTTTTGAGACAAATTAAAATGAAAACACAATATATAAAAACTTGTGAAGCTGGGCACGGTGGCTCACACCTGTAATCCTAGCACTCTGGGAGGCCAAGGCAGGCAGATTGTTTGAGCTCAGGAGTTCAAGACCAGCCTGAGCAAGAGCAAGACCCCATCTCTACTAAAAAAATAGAAAAAAATTAGCTGGACAACTAAAAATATACATATAAAAAGTTAGCCAAATATGGTGACGCATGCTTGTAGTCCCAGCTACTCCTGAGGCTGAGGCAGAAGGATTGCTTGAGCAGAAGAGTTCGAGGTTGGTGTGAGAAAGGCTGATGCCACAGCACTCCAGTCTGGGCAACAGAGTGAGATTCTGTCTCAAAAAAAAAAAAAAAAAAAAAACTTCTGAGATACAGGAAAAACAGTAATACTAAGAAGAAACTTTATAGCAATAAATAGCTACATAAAAATAAGATTTAGAATAAATAATCTAATGTTACATCTTAAGAAACTAGAAAAAGAAGTAAAGTAAGCTCAAAGTTAGCAGAAGGAAGAAAATAATAAAGATTAGAGTATAAATAAATGATACAATGAATAGAAAAAATCAACAAAACTAAGAATTGGTTTTTTGAGAAGATAAATAAAACCTTTCATTAGACTAAGAGAATAAAAGACAATACTCAAATAAAATTAGAAATGAAAGAGGAGACATTACAATTGATGCCACAGAAAGAAAAAGGATCATAAGAGAGTACTATGAATAATTATAATATCAACAAATTTGATAACCTAGAAAAAAATGGATAAATTCTTAGACACATACAACTTTGTAAGAATGAATCATGAATAAATAGAAAATCTGAACAGATCTATAACTGGTAGGGAGATTGAATAACTAATCAAAAACCTTCCAACAAAGAAAAGCCCAGGACCAATTGGTAGAATTGATGAATTCTACCAAGTATTTAAAGAAGAATCAAACCAATCCTTCTCAAATTCTTCCAAAAAATTGAAATAGAAGAAACAGTTGCAAATTCTCTCTATGAGGCCAGCCAGCATTATCCTTATATAAAGACAGATAAAAAGAGCACAACCACAACAAAAAACCTATAGGCCAATGTCCCTGATGAATGTAGATGAAAAAACCCTCAACAGTGTACTAGCAAACTGAATTCAACAGCATATTAAAAGTATCATATAAAATGACTAAGTGGGATTCATTCCTAGGATGCAAGGATGATTTAAAATATGATAATTAATATGATATACCACAGTAACAAAATGAATGATAAAAATTATATTATCCTCTCAATAAATGCACAAAAAGCACTTGATAAAATTCAAAACTCTTTCATTATACAAACTCTTAATAAACTAGGAATAGTGAGACATTTCCTCAACATAATAAAGAACATATATGAAAAGGCAGCCTATGAAATGGGTGAAAATATTTGCAAACCGTATATTTTATAAGCAGTTAATTTCCAAAATATATAAGGAACTCCTTAACTTAAGCAAACAAGCAAAAAAACTAATAACCCAATTTTAAAAAATGGATTAAGGACTTGAATAGATATTTCTCCAAAGAAGACATACAAATGGATAACAGGTATGTGAAAAGATGCTCAATGTCACTAATCATCAGGGAAATGCAAATCAAAACCACAATGGGATATTGTTAGGATGTCTATTGTGAAAAACTCAAAAGACAGCAAGTGTTAGTAAGGTGATGGAGAAACTAGAACTTTTTACATTGTTGGTGGGAACACAAAATGGTACACCCACTATAGAAAACAGTATAGACTTTCCGTAAAAAATTAAAAATAGAAATACCACATGATCCAGCATTCCCATGTCTGGGTATTTGCAAAAAATAATTGACATCAGAATCTCAAAGAAATATGTTATGTTCATTATAGTACTACACACAATACCCAAGATGTGGAAACAATTTATTAGTATATCTCTATCAACAGATGAATGGATAAAGAAAATGTGGAATATACAGACAACAGAATACTATTCAGCCTTAAAGAAAGAAGAAAATCCTGCAATAAGCAACAACATGGATGAGCCTGAAGCGTGTTATGCTAAGTGAAACAAGCCAGTCACAGAGGGACAAATAATGCATCATTCCACTTACAGGAAGTATCTACAATAGACTAGAAACAGAGAGTAGAATGGTGGTTGGCAGGGACTGAGGGTGGGGGAAATAGAGAGTTGCTAACCAACACCTATATAGTTTCAGTTATGCAAATAAATAAGTTCTAGAGACCTGCTGTTACAACATTGTGCCTATAGTGAACAATACTGCATTGCACACTTAAAAATCTGCTGAGGGTTAATTTCATGTTAAATATTTTTATCACAATAAAAATGTTTTTTAAAAAGAAATAAAAAGTGAGAGCTAGACAGTAATCCCTAAGGACCTTTCCAGCTGAAATGTTGAACAACTACAGGGGTGAGAGTAAATTTTCTTTACCATTACCAATCAGGAAAGTCCCCCGGAGGGATACACACTGGATGGGAGAGGAAGAAAAAGCTGAACAGAATTGTATAGATTGGACTAGAATTGATGGAGAAAGCCTTCTCCCTTGTGATGTCTAGGCAAATGGGCCAACACTAAGACAGTAATTTGAAAACTCCTAAACCCCTCCAATACTGTGGTCAGTCTTAGATTGGAGCTTTTCTTTCAAGTGCAGTTGACATTCTTATATTTTATTTTTTTTCACTAAGACTCAAATATCTTTTTACCAGACAATCCTAAGAACATGGACAAAATGATGATTCTTAAAAAAAAGAAAGAAAACTTTTTATTTCAGAAAAGTAACCCCATACCAAAAATGTCTTAAATGTAATTAAAGACAAAAATACATACAGGTTATTTATTTTTCCTTAAAACAATGTCTTCCTATTATTATAAATGAATATGAAACACTGAGCTAAGCAATATAAAATGCAAACATATATAAAAATTATATATTTTTAACTTTGGTGATCTAGTCATAGTCAACAGAAGTCTCAATATATACCATGTTCTTAATTAGTTGAGTGCATGGTACCTATCACCTCTTATAACTCTTCTCACCACGGAAGACCTGTAGCTTGACAATATCAAAAAGAATTTAAGATATAAAGATAGCAACAATTGTATTCCACATTTGTTGATGTGACACTATGAGTGAGTAGAGACTGGCCAAGCTGTGTAGAATCTGATCAAGAAATAGAGTGGGTTGTTCTGAAGATGAGGTTTTGTAGTAACTCTTATGAGAGAGGGCACAATCTGTTGCTCTGAATTAGATCTTTAGGAATTAGATAGAAAACTATATGGAATGGGTCAGGTACAACACCATATCGAGATAGAAATATTTAAGTATGAATATACCTTTATAGCTTAAAGATTCTATGTGAGATGAAATTCAAATATAAAAGAAAGCAACAAGATTTGCTCCACAAACACAGATTCCTAAACTCCCTTCCTGCAAGTAGAGGTGGAAAAATGGCACGTCTTCCAGATCACTGATTGACTAAAAGATGCCTCTCCCTCCGGCTCTATACAGCTTGCCAGATGCTCAAAGGGCAGTAAAGAGTAACTGGGCTAATGAAACAAAAGATGGTTTATTTTAATATATTTGACCACTAACATTTCTTTTTCAAAGAAAGCTTTAAAAGGAAATCAGATAGCATCAAAAAACATTTTTAGTACATGATTCTTCTCTATATTACCTTTCACCAGCTCTTTCTCTTGTCCCCACTGCCTCAACCCCCTCAGACACACACCCCCAAATCAAAACCACTGGCATCTTTGCACAGAAGGGGGAATGTGTATGCTGCACAGATGTATCGCTGCCTTTGGGATTCGAATCACCCAAACAATCTGAGTTAATTACATCAACTGATGTAACCTAATTCCTTTAAAAGGGATGTCTGGCTGTGAAGAATTTTGAATGGATATTTAAAGCTTTCCTTAGTCCCCTGGAGAGGGTTTGAAATTAGGATATTTCTTACCTAAAGAAAGCAGTCTATCTTTGTAAATTCAACATTTCCATGCTCTTTGCTTGCTCAAACTTTTCTTTATTCTTTTAAAAAGTTGGATCCCTTACAGAATTTCCTAGTACCATTCGTAACAAACTTTCATTAAAAAAAGAAAAGAAGACGGCACTTAGCCAGTGAGGCAGCAGTAAGTCATGTTGTGCAAACAACAGCAACAAAAATAAGCATTATCCTATAAACCTTAACATGTCCTCCACCAGGCAAAGTCAGTTCTGTGAAGCCATTTTTTTCCTAGTTATTTTCTCACAAAGGGTAGGTGATCTCCATAGTTACCTGAACTTTTCTCTGCTGGCGGTGCCCAAGGGTTGCTATCAGCCCCTTGAATCTGTTTTCTGCTGCACAGATGGTGGGGGTGATTGTTTTGAAAACAATTTTTTGCATGGCCACCCCTCTGAAAACACACAACACAAAACCCATCCCACACTTCTGTATTTACGCAGTGAGAAAAATCTCCAAAGTTACAAGGATTTATGATATTAGCAGCATGTTTTTGCATGGTGGAGTCAAGCCATCCCAAATACTGCCTAAAACATTTTAGCCATGACCAGACTGGAAAATTATAGCAATGGCCTGGACACTGAACAAAGAAAACAGCATCATTAAATACAGTAATTCCATAATTCTGTCCACTAAAACAAATGCATTTTTACGGTACTCAACATGAAAACCTGCCATGTTGGCAGAGGAAATGGTGAAAGTGAACATGAGCATAAACACATATCTTTTTAATAGTAAAGATAACTACAAGACTCATTTTTTAAAAAAATATCTCTGATTATAGAATAGGGTTAAGTCATAAAAAACATCTCAGGAAATCATATTAAGGGTCACAGTGCATCCTTAGCTTAACGTGCTTATAATAAAAATGGCATAGTTCAGTGAACTAAGGAAAGAAGTCAGGTTTACCTTAGCATGCCATGTTTGTAATATTCTATAATACTGAAAATTTAAAGAACATCTTTCTCTAAAAAACATTCTAGCTGCAGAGTGGAGATAGGACAAGTGGAGAGTATTACAGAAAAGCATAATGCATTCGGAACGAATTCACTAGTACAACGAATATAGTATCTGACAGTACCTAGGAGCCATGAATATCAGTATGTCAAGGAAGAGGAAACAAATGTTCCATTCAAGCAAAACAACTGAAAAAAGGCCAAAGGCTACGGAGTAACCCATCCTTGGGTTCTGATGTCCACGCATTCATATTGAGGGGCAATCTGGGTGTTACCTCTGAGGATATCTGAGTATCTGGTGTTTCATAGGGCTTCAGGTCACACTGATGAGTTAGTCATCACCTTCTGTTAGCAATGCAAAGTGAGGTCATTTGGAAATCTTAAGTGATGATTTGGCGTTGCCAGTTTTAAAACTCGGGATAAATATAATATCTTCCCATCACAATCATGCAAATGAAATAGGTATATCAGGGTCTGACTTACTCTGAATCACGGAGGTTGTGGGTATGTTAGCATGATTTTGGTTGTAAACAACAAAATGCAACTCAAACTAAGCTTAAGCAAAAAAAAAAAAAAAAAGGAAGTTTATCAGCTCATATAACTGGGATATCAAGTCAAGAAATTAGAGCTGGATTTAAGCAAAACTATATGCATAGAGTTTCTCCCTTAGTATCTCAACTCTAATTCTCTTTGTTGACTTTATTCTGCATGTGGGCTATCTCCATCTGGGAGACAAGATGACCACTCCCAGATGAAGTCTCAAAACTTACTAATTTAATGGTAGCTTCCTCTGCCTACGTGCATACAGCGAGAGAGGTATATTTTAGCATTAGCTTCCCCCAATTTAACATAGCTTTCCCTGACCAACCGCATAAAGCAAGAAAGGTCTACCTCTCCGAGAAAGGAGTGTGGGCAAATGAAAACAACAGGTCCTCTCTGATATGAGCCACATATTTGAACTCCTGTCAGTATTTCTTCAGCAGAGATCCCCCAAACAATGTCCCTAACACACACACGCATACCTACACACTTGTGCATCAGATTGGGAAACCTCTTTTACAATGCAGTAAGCCAAAGTGGACTGTGACCTTCAGAAAGTGACTCCTCTTCCTTCCGTCCTACTCTGCCTCTGAATTTAAGTGGGTGAGAAGGAAGCGGGAATAAGCAGCTCTGCCACCATCCCGACTTTCTCACACTAAGCTTTGTGTTTTCAGGGTAAAGTGGTGTTCTAAAATTCTACCACAAAAAGAAAAATAAAAATGGCATACCTAGAAGTCAACTGTCAAAATTGGAGTTCATCCCCTATGATAATAAAGGGCAGAGTCTACGCTCATTCTAAATGTGAGCCAGAACCTTAGGGATGACAAAATCCCAACAGCACTGCTCCACATTTTCAGTTTCCTTTGGGGCCAAACTTTTCCATGCTTTTCCTTAGCCAAGAGATAACTACTAGGTGCCCTAGCAAAACCTATTCACCCAAACAAAGCTATTTTTCACTAGTGACGTGAGTCCAATAGGTTGTTTACCAGGAAGTCCAGACAAGGGTTCAGATTTGGGCTGATTACTTTGGAGCTCATCCAATCCAACCAAATGCCATCAAATTTGGCTTAGAAATTTCACTAGAAAATTTGCTCCCAGGAAAGTCCCATCTAGTTCAAGTCTGTGGAAAATACCCTGGAAATAGTGCATCTCAAAATAGCATATCGGAACATCTCCTTTCTGTCCACTCCAGTTCAGGACCATAATGGATATTTTTAACATTAAATAGTTCTTAGAGTTTTAAGTTACTGTAAATTCAGGTTAGATATCTGCTCAATTTTTATTTTGTCTAAAATAATTTCTATCCATATATCTTCCACCTTACTCCCTCTTAAATTTTACTACACAACTGATTTACTAAAAGGACTCTTCCAAATTAGGTTCCTTTTCATTCAGTAGTAGGTGTCTAAACTGTGCCAATCCCATTAGTAGGTAAATCAATATTAAAGTTTATTATCCTAATCTGTAAAAGAATCCGATACTACCACACCACATTAAAGGATCAAATTCAAAAAAGAAAAAATAAAGACAAGTATATACAGGTCAAATGCAAAAGAAGAACAATTATATACAAAATAATAAAGGTTTATTTTGTACATTGGGGGCAAATAATTCTAAAAACAAAATTATCCCCAAAATTTGCTTGGAGAAATTTATTTTTTATACATGACGAAGGCTTCTTTTGGGTTACTCATAATACTTTTGTTTCCAGAAAAGAAGTTGAAGCAATGTCTTTACTAGGAATTTTGCATGTGTCTGTGTGTGTGTGTGTGTGTGTGAAATATATCTATATGTAATACATTATATATAGATACTATGTGTGTATGTATAGATCTGCCTTTGCCAATTTTGTTTTATAAAATTTTACTCAACTATTATGAGACAGAGGGGACTTTTTCTGTGGGAATTTGGCAAGATTAGAACTGAGTTGATGATTCAGTCCCAGGATTCAGTGAGGCATAAAGGAAAGTCTCCCACTTTGGAGTGAGGCAATCCTGGATTAAAACCTCCATTATATACCATACAAGCCACACACACTCAGCAAGTTACTCAAACTCTCTGACCTTTAGCATCTTCATCCGAAAAACAGATAATACTTATCTGATGATGTTGTGACAAAGATTGAATAATGTCTTTTAAAAAATTGTTACCATGATTTTAAAATCTTATAGTTGGCAGAGAGTTCATTTAGTTCATTTGGTCCAACTTTTGACCGAATGACCCATATAAAAATTTCCTGACAGGTGATCCTACAACATCTGAAGGAGAGCTCAATATTCACATGTAGCCATTAAATTTTTATAAATATTTTTCTTATGAAAAACCACAAAACCACCTCCCCATAACTCATATGCATAGCCTTAGTTCAATTTTCTAACATTAAATAAATAGTGCATTTAATCCCTTCTCCTTATGATAGACCTTAAAATATATGAAGACTATCAAATTTAATAATTTATTAGAGTATTAAATACTCCAAAGAAAAAGTGTTTTCTTAACAAAACTATATATTTTTATGCCTTTAACCATTGTTTCCAGACCCTTGGACATCTTTACATGTCTTCTAGTTGATAAAGCTATTTTATATTTGAAATTCCATTAATTTTCCTGTAATAAGCTGTTGCATACACTTTATTTCTTTTAGTGATTGTACTTAAAATTCTTAACCTTCATAATTAATTTAACACAATCTAAAGTTAATGAAAATTTTTGTCCACCTTGAAAGACTACATATAAATCTTAGAACATTTTAATACTAATTATCTTCCTCTCAAGTTCCATGCTTTTGATTATCTGTATTTTAGTTTATCTTTTTTTAGACCCAGATTTTCAGATTATCTGGTCCCACCATATATTTATAAATGAAAGACATTTTAAATTTCAATTTTAGTACCCAGTATATCAGCTATTTTTATCAAATTTGCAACATTTATGAATGTCTTTCTCTAGGAAATGTACAAAAATGTAGAGATTTCTCTTCTGTTCTAGCTGTGGTCAATATTGCTGACCGTTCATTAGAGATCATTCCCTGTCATCTGCAAAAACATTCCTGAAGGCATCATCCTTTCTATAAATCACAGCAATGATTTTCTTTTTCTGTTTTACTGAATTATTCCCATAATATATCCACAGGCTATTATTTTGGGAACCACAAAATATACAAAAAACTCTCATGGCCTCATATTCCGTTGCTCTCCTTTCCTTTATAGCAAAAGTTTGTGAAAGTCCATTCTCAACTTATTTACTCCCATTCTATCTTAAATTTATTTCGATAAAGTTTTTCCCTCACTAGTCCACTGAAGCTATTTTTATGAAGGTCAATAATGTCCACCTTGCTAATGCTTCCTTAGCTGAGCTATCAACTGTTCTGACAAAGTTTATCACCTGCCCTGGGACACCACTGTAGGCTGGTTTTCTCTACCTCTCTGACTGTTCATGTTCAGCCTCCTTTACTCCTTCTTCTGCATCTCCTTGACCTCTAATGCCAGATTTAATAGTTTTTTTATATACATTATCTCACATACTTTTCAAAAGAACCCAGCAAAATAGGGATTATCCACCCAATTAATAAATTGTAACAGATGATTTTGGAGCCCTTTTGGAAGCATATGGTAATCAATTTATCAAGTACAAATTTTTTCAGGCACATTTGATCTCCTTTATTGCTAGAGGTGTTTGATGTGTGGATCAGAGGAATACATAGACATAATTAATTGTGTTTTCACCAAGTTTTCAGATGCTATCATTCCTGACATTTTTGGAGAAGAAATGATAAAATGTCTGGGAAACTAAAAAACCAAATGCAATGAATACTGATTAATGGATCCAAATACAAAACAGGAGAGGTCTTTAGTACTGTTTCATGGTTATGTCCTGCCCTTCAATTGCTTCATCTATTAATTGATTGGTTACTTAAATAAACATTTATTGAGTGCCTATTTCCAGGCATGTTTTTAGGTGCTGGGTATGTTTCTGTGAACACAAAAAAACAAGAATTTCTGGCTTCATGAAGCTTACATTATAGTGTGGGAAACAGGCAGTAAATAAATAAAATATATCATATATTAGATATTAATATGGGCTAAGGATAATAAAAGCAAGGAGGGGTGACAGTAAGCATGTGTGTGAGGCAGTAACACGAGTAGGGTGGCCAGGATAGGACTTAGTGTTGCAATATGTGTAAGTAGAGAATTGAAGGAAGAGAGGGAGGAAACCCACTATTGCTTTACTCACAATTGCAACACCCCACTTAACATAATGGCTCGCACAAGCTGGTGTTCAATAATATTTTTTAATATATGGACAGGTAAATGAACAGATGAAGGAAGGTTGATTATCTGCAAAGGCCTTAATCTTACCAGCCATAGCAAAATAATAAGAAGAATTTCTTATAGAACAAAGTCATCTGGCTTTGATTTTTCACTTGTACTTTCTGATAACTGGCAGAGCCACAAAGTGAGGGAAGCAATAATTCTCTGTCCACCACAGCTGCTATTGGAGTGTCACCTGTTATTTCCATTGTCTCAAAGATGATTTTTAAAAGAACCCTATATGCTTTGTTAAGAGCATGGGGCAGTAATATATCAGGGAGCATGATTAAATATTAGTGCTTTTATTCCTTTTGAAATTCTTGTAGCTATATTCTGTAGTGAGTTGGGTTGGAGTTTATCCTGAGGGGAAGGGACAATGAGACCCCACAGACAAAATAAAATCAATCTCATAAAAATCCTCTAAAAAGGGGCGAAATAAATATCTCCAACTAGTTTCAGGATGTCCTCTAATATTGACAAGCTCCCTCTTCTATGATTTCCCTAAGGTTTCTCAAGGTCATGGGTTTCTAAAACAGCCTGGGTTTCCCAAGAGAAACTGACATCAGTGGCACTAGTGTCCTCTTCTCAGTCCCTAGCTCACTGGCAGTACACTTAGCAGCCCTGCTTTCTTCTTTGGATTGTCTGAAATGGCAGAAAATGGAAAATATTAAGAAAACTGCTATGACTACTTCTAGTCAGCATCTGTTAGGGAATTACCTTCCATTCCTTGTAACTAAATTGCTTGTGATTTTTTTTTAATACATCTACTTCAAGCCAACCTGCCAAAGCAAATCTAAGAAAGTTAAATTTTCCTAAAAGACTGGTTAAGAATGAAAAGTCAGCAATCTCCAAACAAGACAAAAGTGACTAGGTTGGCCACATTGTTTTCCAGAGGTTTACCCTAACCTACAGAGACTAAGTTGTTCCTGAACTAGAAAGGAGATGAATCACATAGGTCCTAAATATCAATTTATAGGACATTGTTCTTCCTGCTTTTTAACATACGTCATAGGGTCAAAGAATATAAATGTCTGCTTTTCTTTTAAAATATCTGCATTCTAATGTCTAAATGTCCCTCATCATATTGTATTTTCCACTTTTCTATCCTAAACTCCTAAAGAAGTAAATGAAAAATAAATGGAAAGAGCGAGGTGTGATCTCCTGCCTAAGGCAGTCATTAGCCTAAGAATTAGGTTTTGGTTAACACTACCCTTCCCCTTCCCCCTTAGTCCTGAAATTCAGATTCCCACTAGCAAAATACAGTCCATAGGTAATACTTATGCTCACCTAATTGTTGTAAAGCATGCTGAGATCTTTCAGAGAAATACATGACTTTTAAAACCCAAACATTTAAAACTATTAATATATAAACTTTTCAGTGTGGCTATATTCGATAAGAATTGGTATTTCTTAGAATAGGTCTGAAATGAAGTTTGGTTTTATAATATTCCCATTTCTAGATAGTTTCTATATACTCCAAAAATGTAATTTATGAACACCAAAAAAACTATACAAGTAGTATATTAATTATATAGTTATAATAGGTCTGCTTAGGAACTCCATTAGATAAATAAATTGTTGGCTTGGCTCTATTTGTTTTATGTACTTGAAGGCAATGAATTGTGCTTCCTAATTCTATAAATTGTTTCTTTTACCAACTTGGCTATTTTTCTCAAATAAATGAGTGTTTCAGGTTTAACACTAATATTAATCTCTTCTTCTGTTGAAGTTATCCAATTCTATAGTGAGAAGTCAAAGAGCCTAAACGACATTAACAATATTATCAAGATCTGGATAGTTATTTTTATTTCACAAACTAGATGAGGTAAACATTTTAAAAACCTGCCAGAACATTAGCAAATTTATTGCCTTCTTCCTTGGTTTTATAATTATTGGTTTATAATTATTATTATATTTATAATTAAACTCTGCTCTTTACCAAAGAAAGTGGGGTAAGGGAGGATACAGGGAGCAAATGTTTTAGAGAGAGTTCACATGAACTAGGTCATCACTCTTCCAGTCAGTCTTCCTGAATTGTCCCAGTCCTGCCTTTAACTTCCTTTGTGATCTTGGCCAGGGCATTTTTTTTCTTACCAGGTTCCTGATCTTTCAATATGGAGATGCATCTAAATACTATCCATATGCAAAGTTGCATTCAGCTTTGATGAAAACTAAATTCTTTCATGTTATCCCTTAATGAGTTGACATGGAAGAATTAACAGAACTGAACAAGCCAGGTTTCTGATTCTACCCTGTCCTGAACATGCCAAGGTCCTGAGTCACTACCATGTGTATGGCTCCTTCGGAGGGAAAGTTCTGTTTAGAGGTCTCCAGGGGCAACCTCATGGACGTCAATGTGACTGAACCTGGAACAGTCACTTGGCCCACAGGTAGCTATCCAGACACTGGCCACGTCCTGCTGCAACTACATGAGCTCGACCAGTGAGATTCTCTGAATGCTGGAAACTTTGAATTAGAGAAGAAAATAACTCAATTACTCATACAATTTGGAAGTGTATAGCTATTACAGGCAGAGAAGCTGAAGATACCATGGTGGATTACATGCAAACTCAAGAAACTTAGAATAATTTTAGCCAAAGATTAGGGAGGCTTGTTTATCATTACTAATACCACATTAATTAGATGAATTGTTATAAGCTAACAAATAAAGGTTTAGAACCCTTTGAGACAGATATCATTTAGATTATTTCAAAAAAAATGCCCCTTTGTTTTCTACTCAAGATAATATTAAAAAATAAGAAGTTATTAGTCACAAGGGTTGTGAGTAGTCACAGCCCTCTGTGAATACCGACTGGAGATGTCCCTGCCTTAGGAGGGCCAAGATTGCACCTGTCAGGAATTTTCTTATTTGCAATGGCCTGCCTCCCTCATCCATACCCACTAGGACCTGCAGAAATGATTTCAATTACAATTTCTTTTCTCTCAGTCAAGGCATGAAGAGGTTAGTTACCTTCTTCACTTGCTAGCAAGGGGATTACAAAATAGCATGCAAAAATTCTCATCACAAAATGTAAAAACTGTCTTTACCGTAAACTCTTATTTCCTGGGGTAATCTGAGTGATTCTCTGAATAGACTCTTACAATCAAAAGAAAATAGTTAAAACAACTCAAATCAATATTCTGGATGGTACTTTAATGAGAGAAAATCAGAGAATTATGGAATCAGACAGTCATTAAAGAAGTGAGCTAATTGAATCCTTTTGCAGCAAACTTACACCATACACCATGGATGATAATTGTTCCTATTTTGAGAGCTCTCTGATGAGGCTGATCCAAGTGAATGCAGAAGCTCCCCAAATCACGGTTATTGAAAGCAGTATGGGAGGTCACTGACCTAATTTCCATGGGACAGGCTTCCTCCTGCCTAATCCCAAAATGTTGGTCAAACTGACCTCAGTGGGGTCAGACTGATCTATTGTAACTCCAGAGCTTTCATCACAATGCCAGAGTCATCTCATTTAAGAATCCAAGGGTCTGAGGCAGAAATGAGACTACACAGACAATAACACTCACCAGGGCAGGGTGTCTCCTTCAGATTACCAGACTGACCTCAAAAGAGG
The DNA here is from genome assembly GCA_963574885.1 of Lepilemur ruficaudatus. NCBI lineage: Eukaryota > Metazoa > Chordata > Mammalia > Primates > Lepilemuridae > Lepilemur > Lepilemur ruficaudatus. Next base: position 15,207 of record CAUYRT010002096.1, read on the forward strand.
TCAAACACAGAAATAATGAGAAAAACAGTCAAGAAAGTTTTAAAATATATATTTTCTCTTTTTGCAAACTTGTGCCACCGTATCTATTTCTAGAGCATCACCCAAAGGCTCCAGAGCAGGTCAGGCCAGTAGGCCTGCCTCACCCCCGGTAGACACAAATCTGTACATGTCACTACATATGAACACCCCTGGTTGCTGGAGGTCCCAGAGGACCAGGGAAGTGGAAGTGATGACTCCTGGCTGGCTGGACCGACTGTACCCTGAAAGCTGGACTCCTGAAGAGGGAGTGATATGACACCTTCATCCACTGGGGGCAGAGAGGGTACAGGATACCTCCCCAGTTTCTATTTAGTGCCAAACCACCTCGGGAAAGTAAGGCACCCAGAAGATGAAAAGCTGTCCCTTCATATTGGAAAGTAATCATTTATAACCCCTCATATTAAGAAGACTATTTTATTATTCCACTATGCAGTTAATTTCAAAATCTTTTCCCCACAGTGCTCCTAATAGGAAGCAGATGTAGGAACCACCTCAGACCCAGGAGAAGCCCAGTCCCCTATCTCTCCCAACCTCTGTCTGTTGCAAATCAGCCAAATTTAAACCAGCAATCATGCATGTTTCCAATCAGCACTTCAGCTTTCTCCCCACGGAAGTAACTCCTTGGCTTGCACAAGGGAAGGAAATGTTTTCTTCAAAAAGCAGTGCCAGGACAGGGAGCAGCTTATTCTCACGATACTTAGCATGCTAACCAGTCAGTGCTGTAAGAAAATCAATGCAGGAGCAGCCAGGGAAAGACAGGAGGGCCCGAGGCCAGCAGAAACAATGGGAAAGACAGAGGAGAATGAGGGAGACATCTATAAAGTCTGAGAACATGAAGCTTGTCTTCCTAACAGCCCGCCTTATTGTGGATTCATCAGGAAGTGTGGTTCATGCTTTCTCTCCCTTATCTCGCACATGCCTGGTCGTAAACCGAACAGACGGAAGTGATATCCTGAGAGCCATGAAGAGGGTGGGGGCTGGCTTTTGTGGTCTGTGGAAGGAGGACATTAAACTAGTGCAGCTAAAAACCCAAAATGTCCTTCATGTGTTTTATGACAACTCTTCCTCCTCAGCAGTAAGAAAATTTTAGATTTTGCCGTACTGTGATCTGCAAGAATATGCCATGGTTGCCCAAAGAAGAGGTTGCCATAAGCAAAACCTGTTTGGAAGGGAAGGCAAATAAAAATGTAAGAAATCATCATTCTTCCTTCCAGCCTCGTTCATGCTTTTCCGTATCTATCCCCTCAAATGCTTCTCACCCATTCTTTGAAAATGTATGAACTCAGTTGCAAAAAATTGAGCTATTTGAGGCCTCTGAATATTTCATGAGAGAAGCAGGCTACCTGGGAATATTGTTGCTGACACTGGCTTTTGTTTGGGGTTTTAAATGTACATACGGAGAAAGATTCCTTGTGAGAAGGTTAAAGGCAGTTTCACTGTCTACATAGTCTGTATCAAAAGTAATTAGTAATAAGCCAGGCTTCCATTTAAAAGGTTGTCACTGAGAAAAACCACCAGTTTAGTTGTGTGTGCTGGTCTCTTTCTGACAGCAGTCCTCAAAGCGGAGCAAAGCAGCGGCATCCATAGTAACAATCAAAACACCAAAAGCCTGGTGGTTATTTAATAAAATTCTTGAGCACACAGATAGCTGATAATGTCTAATTGACTACACAGACAGTACATAGCTGACAGTTCTGGGAATTACACTGGATATTTGTTTTAATCTGTTTAATTTAAAATTGGAACAACATTTTATTGTACAGTAAGTTTATATAAATTTTTTAATGGTTGGTTAAGTTACATGCTTGTTTTTAGATGACAATTTTAAAACATTTATCACGTGTAGCTTTTAAGATATTTTCAGTTTTCCCAAGGACAGAAATGAGTTTAATGCAATAAACATAAAAAGTCAACAGACCATCACACTGTGTTTAAAAGAGCCTTCCCAGCAACGGCAACAACCAATCTACATCCAAATCTTGCCTCTGCTACCTTCTAGCTCTGTGAGCTTGGGCAAGTTATTCTCTAAGCCTCACTACAACTATCTATTAAAGGAGATCAAAATAATCCTGAACTCATAAGGTAACTGTGAACATTAATAAAACAAGGAAGGTGGAACAATTGCTGTAACAGAATGCCTGGTCCATGGTCAGCACACAGTTTCTGTTACTCATTCTCTTCTGCAACTTGGCATCAGCTAGCTAATTTACACATTTGCCCTGAAGAGCCCACAAACTCCAGCTCTGAAGCCACAGTGCTCATCAGAAACCTATTAGCACATATTAAAGAGCACATAGCCACATAGCTCTTTTTGTTTAGTAAAGTCCAAAATACAGACCACAGTTATCAACAGAGAAATATTCCTGCAAGGGCTACTAGTTAAAGAACACATTTCAGAACACATTTCATTTGTATTCTGTGCAAAGAGAGCTGCTCATCCTAGACCCATAAAGTGCGAGCCCAGCAATAGATCTTAGGCTGGTCAACACTCAACACCCACTCCTTCTCCACCAGCCCACATTGCAGCACCTTACTTTATAAAAGAAAAAAAGAAAACCAGTGAGTTATTATGGTTTCTCCCCTATTCATCCAGGTTTGAAGCAATATAGAATAAAATCTGGGGTCTCCCAACACATGACTAAGTTTTTTGGGGTTTCCCTAAATATGGGATTCTTACACACAAACTTGCTCACTGGCATTACTAGATAAATGTGAGACAGAGGCCGCCATTGCTTTGTCAAACAATCAAAGCTTACTGACTATTACGTTGTCTCAAGTTTCTTTATTAGAGAAATGGCAATCATTCCTGGTCAGGGTTTGGATCCCAGGGTGGTGAGTGAGGCAGCCTCACTGGCATATTCTCTAGGGGATGAAATCTAGAGGGCACAGTTCACTAGACATCCTGTTTCCTCTGCCTACATTGTGGCAGAAATGCCCTTGGACAAGTGAATCAGGCATCTTTCATTCAAGTCCCACCCACAAATCTGCAGAAATGTCTCTTTTTGGCAGTCCAGGACAGCCACTTGCAACTACACTGGCCAGAGGAAAGATATTAAAAAGAGATTCTAATGGCTACAATGGAAATCACCAAATAACTTTAGAGTAACTTAGAATAACACACGCTTTCAGTGAAACTTTGCAAAATTAACTTCTAAAATTCTAAGAAAGAGAAACTTTCCAGACCGTGGACCCTAATGCAGAGATATTGCCCTGCTGCTGTTGCTTTGTACATAGTAGTCTGCTCAGAACTTGTAACAGAGGGAAGGGCCTGAAGAAAAAAATATATATTTTCCATCTTTTTAAAATTTCCTCCACCCTTTTTGGGAGCTGCAGCTTGGCCTGCATCCCTGAGGAAGGTTAAGTCCTTTGTTAAAAGAGATAACTCAGCCATCCCAGGCAGTGCCAGTCCCCCAGGTGGGCAGCTGGCGGAGTTCACAGACTTTGTCTTTGGCAGAGGTGGGACGATTAAAATAGTTAACCACAATAGCCTAGAACTGAGAGGCCCTCCCTTTAAAAGCTCTGCATTTCTGCTTGTGTTCAGGAAATTTGACTTTTGAGATGAGAAGGTCTACCATTTTTCCTCCTTTGCTGGCAAAGTAATAAACTTCTCTTTCCTTCTCCTCAAACTACTTGTTCTCGTTCTTCCAATGTGGCCTCAAGGATAAGCGCAGAGTTTCCAGTAACAAACTCACTCTGCTATCATGATGTACAAAGGTCTTCCAGGCCTTCAGGACACCCACAGCCCTACCTGAGCTGTCCAGATTTCAGGAGAGGGTACCCTTCAGTTCACCTCCTGAACTGGCAAACACTAACAGCTCATCCACTTTGACCTTCAGCTTCGATACAGTTATCTAGAGATGCTCTCCACAGAAGCCTCATTCCCTCTCTTAATCCCAGGAACCTCTCTAAGAACAAAGATTCATTTAGAAGACAGGAGTTTTATCTTCTCATTAAGGACTTCTCTAACCCCTTCTTTACAACATTTCTGTTGTCTTTGCTACTGACATTTAACAGGACAGACTGTGGACCTCCTTCTTATCTCTCAACAGTAGGGACTGACTTTCTTCAAGGAACTACCTTGAAGCCATATCATATGTGCATCTAAATTACATAAAATGAGGCATACGAATGTGGGAACTAAGTTTGCAGTTGAGATTGCAATTTAGGGCAATCCTGCTTGCCTTCTAGTCAATGAGAAAATACCCCAGAGACAAGAGAGGCAAATCTACTTTTCCCTTAAGTGTGATTGGAGTATTTAAAAATACATATTTTTGGAATAGCATGGCCCCAAAACTCAAGCCAACCTCTTCATCTGGTGCTCATCTGCTTGAAAATCAATAGAAAAACTGGCTCTATTTTGGTTTCCAACAGAGCATCTTCCTTAAAGCTTTCCAAGAATTATTTTGTCTCTGTGATTTTTCACTTACTCACTGCCTTTGGAATCTAATCCTCCCTCTAATATGTAACTTTACTGTAGTCCATTCTTGACTGGAGTTTGATAAATTGTTATAGTCTGTCTCCCAATATACTGTCCTGAAGCTATAAATAAAAACAGCTTAATCAGAGAAGTTACCACTTTTCCTCTCTCAGACTCTCCCTGTAAACTCCTAGGAAGACTGGATTTTGAACTACTCTAAAGGAGGGTTCAAAATATGAGTGAAGGACAGTGAGAAAATGTTGTTTGGAAGTGAAATAGTGTGTCCTCAGTGAAAGAATGATATCAAGTCCACTCACCTTTTTGAGTAGCTTTTTAACATTTCATAAGAATTATGAATTCCATGCCTTTAAAACAGTGCATCAGTGTCATTCCTGAATAGTCCTTAAAGTGGGAGGGATAGTTTCAAAATACAGTAATACAATTTCTCAGTTACTCTACTGAACTTGGATATGGAAGCAACCCACCATCTTTGTTTTTAATTAGCTTTTGTTGTCTCCCTCCAAACACACAACAGATGGAACCTCTGAGTTCACTTAGAGCTGAGAATCAATTGAGAGTGGACAGGATGGAGTCTATAATGGACAGCCACATGTGAGGGAGCTCTATCAGGAACCCAGTGGAGATAACTAAGATGTTAAGAGATTTAGAAAGAAAGGAAGAGACAGCAAATGTTTGTGTGGTAAACCTCAACACAAACAAGAGAATGAGTTCAAAAACCAACCCTGCTGGGACTGCATAGAACTACCCTCATGGCAGAGAAGACATCTCTTGAGAGATAAAGCTAAAACTATTATAGAACAAAAGCACAAAATGCCAAAGTGGAAAAAAAATTAGAAGTAGAAAGCTCTGATTTGAGAGGGAGAGAGACCTTTAACCAATAGAAATAATTAAGGCAGAACTTAATGATGAGAAAGAAAAAGCACACAAGATGTTGCTTGCAATTTTCTGAACATCTTCAACCCAGAAAAATGTGGTTGGTGCATCTGGCATCCATGCCATCTGCATGTTCCTTGGAGCATGACACAGAGCTTGGAGAGTGAGAGGCAGGCAACCTTCTGTCAAACACGCAGGAATGTCCTGGCCAAATGGCCAGGGAGGGTTGGGAGCAATGTCTTAAGTTTCTTTTACAGTGATCTAATTTTCTTTATTCTTATCTTTGTAAGAATGATACAGAGAATCTGTATTACTTTAACCCTGGAAATCACTGAGAAAGAAGAGAAGCTAGTGTCAAAGCCAGAACTACCCATTAGAGACCACAGTAGCATCTCTTGTTAAATAGCAGCTCTATCATCCAAGCCATTTCAACATGGAAAAGTGGTTTCTACGATGTTGCATCATGTATAAAACATCAGCTGTTGCCAGTCTATCTGCAGGAATGGGGAGAATCCCAGCATCAATGACACAACCACAGTTAAACTAAGGCTGCAACTAATTTTGTTCCTCAGTACTCAATATCCTCAATAATTTAAATTTTGATATAACTTTGATTATTGGTTGAAGGTTCTCAAAGCCAGTCATATGAAACTGAAATAAATTCCAAATTTGTAGGCAGGATTTTCCTTCAAATAACAAGTCTGTTTCTGCACGGTCAGTTCATAGAGCATATATCACAAGAATAAGGACATTTTACACAACTGTTTCCCTGTAGTTTTCAGGAAGTGATAGGCTAAGCTGCAGTAACAAATAAAGGCCAAAATGTCAGTGATTTAACAAAACAAGATGCTTTTCTCTCTCAGGTTAAGTGTGCTGTGGGTGGGGCAAATTGTCCAGGGTAGCTCTTCTTCATGTGATAATTCAGGGATCCAGGTTTCCTCCACCTCCATCTTTCCTTAAACAGGGGAGAACAGATGGAAGAAGAGCACTGACTTTTAGCTTTTACTCATAGTCCATTGGCCCAAACTTGTGACGTGACCTCAACTTAGCTGCAGGGAGGTGAGAAGATTTAGAAAAGCACAGGAAATATTTAGCTTGTACTAATTGTCTTTGCCACATTCACTTTCCTGCACTTACTTGTCTTAATTTCTGAAGCTGGGTGAGATCAGGCTGGACGGAGCATGGAGGAGGATGCAAGGGCTGACTCTGTACGTGAGTGATGTAGGTCACTGCTGTGGGGTGAGATGGTGTTGGGTGTGGGGCCATGGTGGGCAGGAGAAGACTGCCCATCAAAAGTGCTCTTTCTCTCTTGCCCTATGCCTAAAATTTCTACATGATTTTTTTTCACTTGGGTTAACAGAGTTAAGGCTGCTTTTAAAATACAAATATTATCTGAGAGGAATATACTTTGAGCTAGGATGTTCAACAAATAAGGACTCTTGAAGAGGCAAGTGAGAAGATGAAATTTCTCCCCGGGTCGAGGGCCACAGGCTCACCTACTGAGATCAAGGCTCATGATATGGACACCTGCCTTGCTCACACAAGGACAAGGACAGCTGACCTCAAGAGGAAGACCTACTTGCAGACAAAGGGTGGCCCTTCTCCATCCATGCTCCCACTGACTTGACAGCAACCAGTGACATCTTATCTGGAGCTGGTTCTTGAGTCAATATTGCCACGCACTTTGCTGGTCTCTGAAGAAGTGTAAAAACCAAAGGAGTAAATCAGACTAGGAAGTAGCACGTCATGGTGGCAAGCATGTGTGCTGTCACTCAAACAGACCTGGGTTCATATCACTAGTCCTACTAATTACTAGTGATGTGAGTTAGGCAATTTGCTTAATATATATGAACCTCATGTATACAATGGGAGCAATGTTCTCTAACACTGCTTTGAGGTTGTTGAGAGGAAAAAATAATGTCAAGCATCTGACTCAGAGAAGGTATTCAATGGATGTAAGATCACTGTCAGAACAAGAGACAGGGGAAAGTTGAGCCCTACCCAGAGTGACACTTGAAATGCAGGAGTGCTGGGCCAACATTAAGTAACTGAATAATTGGTCACAGAGGGAAGGAACTGCAGAAAATAGAAAGGAGGAGAACATAGGACAAACTTGGCCAAATTCACAGTTATGCCCGGAACAGTCCTACACTTCTGCCTGATTCTCATCCTCATTTATTGTTCCCTCTCATTGGGTGACAACTAGTAGAAATGATGCTAAATTAGCCTACAGAAAAACTCTGATGTTCCCTAAAACATTTAGAGGGCTTTTGGCTGTATATTCATACATGTCTGACCTTTGATGTCCCACAGAGTGGTGACTCTGGGGCACACCTTTGCTGTCAATCCCCAGGGAAATGAGCAATCTGCAGGGTGGCAATCAGCAGGGATGTGGCCACCAAAATGAGGTTGGAATAAGCAAAAATAATTTACTTCTCAGACTTGAAGATCCCATTTTTCTTGCAGTGTCTTAAATTTAGCAAAAATAGGGAAACACTCTTAACCAAACAGTGTGTTCATTTAGTTTTCAAATCAAAATGTTGTGAAATATTTCAGGAACTATCTCCAGAGTCTTTTAAATAAAATGTTATAGAAAAGGTATCCTATTCTATGATGCTACTTTTGTTAAACATTACGAATATCAGAATGATTGAAGGAAATTATCTCATTTTTGAAGTAAATCCTTCCTCTCATAACAATACATTTGCTTCCAAAAAATCAGTTAGCCAAAGAAAACACCTGCTCACAATGTACAAATAAAAAAATGTATAGGACTTCAAGCTGCCTGCAAGCTGGATTTTATACAGAATTAAATCAAGACAGTTTTTTGGAATAGAGCTGGATTTTTTTTTTTTTCATTGATTAGTTCAAAAACTAATCCATGATTGCCTTTCATACAGTAACACTGCCCTACTCCTAAATATATACAGGAATGTGTAGAAGACAGACAAAGAGTGTTTCCCTAAAATATAGATTGAAAGTAGCCACAAAGACACATTCCTAATAACCCCAACACAATATGAATAATGCCTGGTGATTTATAATAAATTGCAATAGTCAAGTATTTCACAATCTCTTTGAACTTCAGAAATATCCTGGGAGGGAACTATGATATTATTCTTATTTTCCAGGTGAAGAAATGGAGATTCCAAAGAGTTAAGAAACTTGGCCAAGGTTGGCCAACTAAGGAATGGGAAGAGAATTAGATCTTCCACTTCTAGCCCTGTGCCTGCAAGTCTTATGCAGGCTATCCAGCAATCCACCCTGAGAGAAACAAGCTGACACAGGGGTATGGAGAATAGAGAAATGCCTTCTAGATTGAGGCAAGTGAAAAAGAAGCCCCGCCTGTGCAGTGCTTCACAAATAAATGTCCTATGTTTCCACCCAGACTCTAGGTCTGTGGGGCAGCACTGGCTCTGAGTAATAACAGCGTGGTGGTGATTTGTTAAGAACTAATAAATACCAGATACACTGCAACGTAAAATACATAAACACACATACACACAATCTTATAATTATAATCTTATAATTTTCATAATTACCCTATGAAGTAGGGATCATCACACCCATTTTATAAATGATGAAACTGAGGTACAGAGAAATTGAGCAATTTGCATGGTGTTATAAAGCTGCAAGTGACTGGCCCCAAATGTCATCCCCACAGCTCCCACTAGCTGCACTAACCACTGCACAATGACACCCATAGTACATTTGGTAGATTGCACTTGACGTGGGGCTGCTCACTCCAAGGTGTGGGCAGCTTAGTGCAGAACGCTGTGTTTTACTCACATATACAAAGTTCATTTATGTGCAGAGAGGTGCTCTAAAGTAATTGTCCATTTCTACCTTGTAGGAACAAAAGGAGTAGCACACAATTTGGGTTAAGAGAATATATAGAAACCGTACCAGGCAGAAGAAAGGCCTTGTTATTCTTGAGCAGTGACACAGGGCAGGTTCAAGGGCAGAGCCACTTCCCATTGGCTCCTTACCACGTCACCTTCCTCTCTTGCCCTCATGGCACCTCAGGGCTCTTCCCAACCTACCTCTTAGTACTCCATGGACTGGCAGTATGTGGAGAACAAGGAAGGAGATTTGGGCTAGAAGGGTTATAAGTACTTGGTTTCTAAGAAATGTTATGGAATCACAATCCCTTATTTCACATAGGACATATTTCTATCTCTAAGGTCACCTTGGTTCAATTCGATGAATTGCTCTGCTGGCCCCATGCAGTCCTACGATTCATTTTGCTTGTAAGCCTTAGTGCCACGATGGCAAGACTGCTAGCTCTTATGTTTTGCCAAGTGGTACAGGCCTACACATTTGTGGTTTAACTCAGCCTTCTGTTTATTTCCATTGTTGGCACTATTTAAATGGTTATATTAGCATTCAGATTTAGAGGGAAAGTACATTAACCTCATCTTTATGGTTAATGACTACTATTGTACCCTTGTTTCAGATATATCTGAGAATGAGGAGAGGGATTCTTTCCTAGTCCTCCTCCAGAAAGTTGATACTGCAATTGAGAGCCTGGCTAACAGTCACTGTTGGTGTGGAAAGCCCGGCTTTGTGCTGGGTCAGCTTTTTCAGGCTGCTGTTCAACAGAAGAGACCCCAGTCTGGTGGCCAGGCAGCGTGTGTGGCCCCCTGGTAGCCACGGATGGAGTGCTGAGAGACAGGAATTTTCAAAGCATAGCTTTCCTGAAAGATATGAAAAGAGACTGAATCTATGTAGATTTTTAAGGTATATAGCTTTGAGTTGATCTTTATTTATTGTCATATATAGTACTCAGGACACTTCCATAGATAATAGATAACTAAATCTAAGAGTATTTCCATCACCTCCTTTTGATGCAAGGCTTCTTTAGAAAGAACACTTGAGGACTTGGGGCCAGTATGCAGAGGTTCTGCATGCTTGCTTAGTCCCCAAGCTTAGAGGCAGGTGTCAAAAAATTACATGGCTTGATGAAGTCATTTTCCACTATGAACAATGACTTGAAGTCACTCTACAGGAACTGAGAGACACGGAGTTACTCTGCAGAGATGTAGTCAGCACTCAGGAGACTTGGGAGGGAGAGAGAAAGACGGAGAGGGAGAGGGAGTGGCAGAGCAGAAGGACTTATGTCTTATCCAAGAATTATTTGGAAGATTCAATAAACTAATACATGAAGTATGCTTAAAACACTGCATGGAGAACTACTCAGTAAATATTAGCTATTGTTACTATTATCATGATTTCACAAGGACCCGTTGGACCAATGAAGAAGGTGACATGGTAAGAAGACAAACAACTGGAATTTTGGTTGTCTTCTGTTTCCACTATGAAGTTCTTGAGAAGATCCTCTGCTCTGGATCCCTGCAGCCTGGGGCAGCGCCTCCCTGTCTCTGAGCAGCTGCTCTGAGAAGGAAGAATGGAGCCACTCCTGCCCAAACACTTCCACTTTCTGATTGATACACAGTCCTTGTTCTTTCAGGATTTATGTGATTTTTTTCCTGAAATCCAACTGACAGAATATAAAAGGAAAATCCAAACAATTGGTAAATTAGAAACCTGTTGCTATTACTAAGATCTTGAGCCTTGTTTTAGTGTTTGAAATCACATAGCAAATTGAAAATTAATTAGAAAGAAGAATTTATGTAGGACATATAGAAAAACTCTATATCTGTATAAATCTTCCCTATAAAAATTTAGGCAAAAGAGGTCAAAGGAAAGGTTTGTAAAACACTTGAATGAAGCTTTATAAATAGATGAATAAATAAATAAATAATAATTAAGAGATAGAAGTAAAGTACCAAAGCAAGATTTGGTTTCCGGGAAGTTCCTAACTAATCAATCGGTGTCCACAAACCAGAACAGCTCTGGCTTAAAGGGCAATGATTGATTTCTCCCAAAATTTGAAGAAACAGTCCCTCTCCAATTCAGTGTGGAAGCCTGAGGGCCTCTGGCTTCCTCTGAGGAATCCTGAGGAAATGTCATCAAATAATGCAAAAGCTGCCTTTGGCAGAATATTAACACAATTTACATCACAAAAGCTTACCACTTAATCCCAATCCAACCAGCAAACTACTCTCAACCCCAGGAAAGCCAGAAAACAAAAGGGTTTGAAAGAGCCCAAGTCTAGGCAGCATTTCCTGGAAAAGCTACAAAGATTAAATGCTTTCAGTTTATTGAAAACCAGCCTGTTCCCAGACTCTGAGCTCCTTGGCTAGATTTTCAAAATTGCCATGTATGTATTTTCCTTCAGATTAGGAATTTGCTTTAACTTTCTACAGCCTTGGCTTTGATTACAAAGACAAATTTAGAGAAAGGGATGAATTAAGATTTTTTTTCATGAGAATATTTTTCTCTTTCATCTAGGAGTATGTCCTCTGGGGCCCTTGGTATACTCTCTTCTTTCCAGTTCAAGAAACATGAACTCATAGTGTCAATAACAAAAAAAAAAAAGATGCAGGCGCAGTAGGGGAAACATACAGCCTGAAGTCCATCTTTAGATATAGGAGGTTTTCTGGGCAAGAAATGTATCTGCTGGTGATTTATAAACAAATAAGGTGAAAGGGTACAAATCTAGAAATTCTGTTCTGTCACAAGTAATTGTTCATGGTTATTCAGTCCACTGCACTGCCAATCTGGTGTGGGTAGAAACTGTCCCATAACGTCAAAGACCTGTCAGTGGCACCAAGTTAAAATCAAGACTCATCCAAGTAGCAGCTGACTCCCTTTTTACTACTTATGTACGGTTCGTTTCCCTCCATGGGCCCAAGTGCCAAAGTCAATTTTCCCAGCTCATCTCCATCAGATTACAAGGTCTCCTTTGTCTCCTTTCTAGCTTCACTGAGCTCAGTCAGAGAAATCGATTCTCAAATTACTCCAATAATAAAATACTTTTTCTGCTAGTAATTTGAGTGAAGTCTCAAATTTATTGTTAGTGCTTTTGCATGTGTTGCTTTTGGTAACCTATTCTCGTATTTATTTCTTGGAGACAACACTCATTTTTCTGGGCTTCTCTTCTCCAACCCCGCCCCCCACTTCTTTATATACTTTTATTGCTGTGATTGTCCCTATGTGTTTCAAACAATGGAATTTAATAAAAGAAAAACTTTGGACAAAATATATTTGACAGAGTTTGAGCAGAGAACAATTCATGAATCAGGCAACCCTTAGAAACAGAAGTTCAGGGAGCTCTGCCCTGCAACACGGGCAGGAGTATTTATGGACAGAAAAAGGCTACAGAAAGCAGAAATAAGGGATCAAACGAGGATGGATCATTTTGTCGGGTTGTAGCTGTTTGTTCTTGGTTCTTGGTGTCCTCTTGGCCAAAGAATGATTAGACACACCAAAGTAAGGCAAGCACAAGGTGAAGTTTATTGAATAAAGTATCATATGTTTGCCATCGACAACAAATGGACCCCCTGTCGTAACAGGAGGGCCCCGATTATGGTCTGGGGTCCTATTTTATATTGCCTAGTCTGGGCCCTCCTTGTGGTTCAGATGAACCTCTTTGATGGACAGTTGGAAATTATATAAGAGTCTGAGACTTACTGCCCATGTAAATCTCTCATGAGCCTCTTTGAAAGCCCATTGTGGGGGAGAGGGGTGAACCGCAATGTAGATTTAAGCTAATGACATGATAATTAGCCTTAGGTTATTTTAGATCATGTTCCAGACCCTATTGTACCTATGCTGCTTGGCCCACTGGCTAGGGAATTCTCTGCATTCTTTTGCAGTTGGCATGCTAAATTCTGATTGGCAGATTGGTAGGACATTCCTCCCTCCCCCAGGTGTGGCAATTGCTTGGGGCGCCTGCCTTTGTCCCCAGGAGGGTGGAGGCCCCTCACTGCCTACCTAACAATTTCAAAATTATTTTCCTTATAAAGATTAAAGAAGAGAGGACTTCCTTATCATACAGACTAAAACTGACCTGTTTGGGGATTTGGTTATTATCTCTCTCTCTCCCTCTCTTTCTCTTTCTCCTGATTTCTGGAAAGGTCAGATAAACAACTTAGTTTCAGCTTGGTGGCATGGAACTTTAGCATGAGTGACTCCATTTTAGTTTGATCTTTTGGGGTTTCAAGCAGGAGCTTATTCCAAATCAACGGCCTCCTATAAATTTTATCTAACAAAGACACGTAGGGATCAGTGAGGCAACCCAAAGATTAGCAACACAGAAAGCCACTACCAGCCAAGGGTGGACACAGGGTTATAGTAGCTCAGAAGCCAAAAGCAGGAACTGTAACAGCCTGTCCAGCAGGAGATGGAAACATTGCTTGAAACACCAGAGCAAGGGCAAAATACCCCATTTCCCCTCTCCACCTTCCAATCCCCCACCAGCCTCTGCTTGGCTGAACTCAGCTGGAAGCCTGGGAAATGCAGTCTACAGAGTTCAGCTTCCCTGTCACTCAGAGAAGGGCAAGGAATGCATGCAAGAGCAAGAGGACAGTGACTGTCCAGGTCTCTAAAGCTCCACCTGCCAATTCACGCAAAGGACATCCTCAAACCTCTGCTCACAACATGAGTACTCTGAGCATTTAACTAAAGTCATAAGTAGACTTTGGTTCCTTCTGACTCTCACATTCTATGATTATTCATTTCTAAGACATTTACTATCCTGTGTCAATCAAATATTTCTTCAAAAACTTTTTTTTTTTTTTTAAGAATCTACTTACCACAGTGCTAGGTACTGTGGGAAATATAAACGATGATGAAGCCCTTAAAATGTCATCGGGGAGATTAGATAATCCAAATAAATTACTAGTTCAGGGTATCAAAAGGCAGTAGGTGAGAGAAGCCAAAAGAATAGAACAGACCGTCAGTGGGCAAGCCTAAGGGAGGAGTTTCGGGAGAAGTGGGATTTCTGCTGGTTGTGGAAGAAGGGTGGGATTTGGTCTGGCAGAGAATAACATTTCAAAAAGAACTGTGGGCACCACAATTTGAAGGCAGAAATATACACATAATTCCCAAAGTATTGTGAAGTAGAGAAGGTTTGTTTCTCAGAATGGGGAAGAACTGTTTGGAACTCTTCTCTTTAGCCAAAACGCTTCTGGCATGATAATTGCATGTTTTTAGTGAAGGTGTTATTTGGTAGCATTTTTTCTATTAAAGCAATCATTCCATAAGATTTTCAAGTAAAATCATAATTTTATGAGGAAGGTAGTATAACATTACAGTAGTTCTGGTTGTACTAAATTTGGAAGAATTTAGTAGTTTTTTTTTCATTAGTCTCACTGCTACGTTATTCAAATGACATCAATTGACATGACAGTTTAGAAAATTTTGTCCACAAATTCATTTCATCTGCTTTTATTTTATTCTGTTTTCCCTTTCTTCAAAAATCAGCATGTTTCCAGATAGTAACATCTCCACAATACTTAGGGTCGTGCGAGGCTCTGGTCCGGTGATAAGTACCCAGCTATATAATGATGATTGAAGTTCAATGTTACTAGGAGAGCATGGCTGTATTCACATCCTAGGGAGAACAGCCCTGCATGGTGGTGAATATTTTGTGTCATTCATTTCTTTCTTTACAAATTTACTTTATCCTTGCTGTTCAACACATAGACACTTAAGAATATTTACTGAGAAGATTAAATCAATATGATATACTGCCAAAACAAATGGACACTACCCCATACTTGTTTTATTTCACAATTCTATGGCATTTGACACTGTTGACCTTTCTTCCCTAACGATGCTTTCCTCTTGGCTTCCTTGACACCATATCCGCAGGATTTCTCCCCTACTCTCTAGTCATTTGTTGTATGCCTCCTTCAAGGGCTCTTCTCCCTCTACCTGCATCTTAAATGTTACTTCTCAGGGATCTGACGTTGGGGTTCTTCTTATCTTATGCTACACACCTCTCAAGGAACCTCATTCCCCACCATGACTTCAGCAATGCAATCCCTATTCACACCCATGACCCCCAAACTCATAGTTCAAGCCCTGACTTCTCTCCTAAGATCTTTACCCAAATAGACAACTATTAATAGTTATTGGGTATATCTGAATGATAATTGAATAATAATAATAATCCCTGCAGCTGTAAATCTTAAATATTTCTTTAACATACCCTTTCTCTTTTTTCTCACTGTCATCCTATCAATGAATTCTCATTTCTTGTCAATTTCTCTTCCTCCAAACTTAACCTTTGTCGGTTGCTGCTGTCTGATCTTTCTGGAATTCAAAGCTGAACATTGTATTCCTTTGTCAAATAATGCTTTGAAAACTCATGTAGTTGGCCCCTAAATCATACCAAAACCATCCCCCACGTCCCCAGTCTGTGAAAAAATTGTCTTCCGTGAAAATGGTCCCTGGTACCAAAAAGCTTGCATCATTTTGTAACATATAAAAGGTTAAGTACGTGAAAATGCTTAGCACAATACCTGGTACAGGGAATCAGGAAATGTCAGTGGCCTTTCCCTTCTGTTTTCTCACCTTCAAATGGCTGCCAGTGAAGCTGGACTAAGCTGATTATGAAAGAGAAAGTCTACCTCTTCTTCCGTTCTTCCCTGTCCTTCCCCCGACCCCCATTTCAGGCCCCTGCTCTGTTGTCCTGACCTGAGCATTAGGATCCCAGGCCCTGATGACCTGGGGTATCCATTTCATGCCCAAAGGTCCCAGGCTTTGCACGTTCCCATCTCCCTTCTCCCAACCCAAAGTCTGAAATCTTATTACCATTTCTTCAGTATAGCCATGTGGTTAAGAGACACTGTGAAAAATGAGATCATTCATTGTCATTTATTAAGACAGGTAGGCATGGGTGGAAACACACAAGCGATGTACAATATGCACATTCCATAATTCCTGGGCTGGCCTTTATAGTCTTGCTGCATGAGAGGAAAGTACAAGACTAGACATGGACTTCCCTTAAGTAATATAATAAGCTGGTCATGGCAAAATGTTACGATATTATCTATTGTTTTGATGTGCTATTGAGCCACAAGTTGGCAAAATTAAAGAGCTATGTGTAAAAAGAGCTAATAACAAACTTATAAACGGGTCCATATGTTCCATAAATCATAAGGGTTTAAATAATAAGAGTGTATCAGTACTCTGGGATTATAGCTGTTTATATACATTAGGTGATACTTAGCCCTCTCAAATTAGAGAAAAAATTTTCCCCAAAGCACTGTAACTAGAAAAGACAAATCCCAGCATCGCTGCTTACTATCCATATAAGCTTAGGCAAGCTATTTAATCTCTCTAAAGCCTCAATTTTCTCTTATAAATAGTAATATATAAAATAAAGATAATAATAATACTTACAATAAAAGCTAATATTTTTCAGGTGTCAGGCACTATTCCAAAGACTTAACATGCATTAAGCAACTTATCCCCCTAACAATTCAGTGAGGTAGGTGACTATTGTTAGCCCCATTTTGCAGATGAAAAAGCTGAGGTAGCCAGAGATGAAGCAACTTTACCAAGACCACAGTATTGGTAAGTAACAGAGCCAAGATTTTAACATGACCCTTATACCTCCAGAAACAACTTTACTATTAAGCCATACTGCCTCTCCTAAGCCTACTAAAGGTTTTCCAAAGGATTAAATGAGAAAATCCACAGGAATTATTTGGCATCATGCCTGTAACCCTATTCTCCAGGGTGTTTACTTTGCACTCTAGGGGATATCATTCACCCTGTGTTCTCAGGAGTGCGATACTCACGGGCAGGGAGTCCAGGATGGTACTGCACAAAGCAGCTGCCCAGTGGTTCCCCCAGAGATAATACTAAGTAATAGTGACTTAATCAGATTACATATTCATGTTATTGTGTTTGTTCAAGTGTCATCCCTCCCCAACAAGGCATGCTATGTGCATAAATCATCCAGAAGAACTTTTAAGGATCAGTGCAACCAGGAAAGCTGGGCTCCAGAATAGCAATTAATAAAGGATTCCAAAGAGCCAGACACTGTGTCATCCTGAGATTGTCAAATTACGTCCTGCCTCAGAGCACCACAGGGAGCACAGAGGAGCTCTAGAGCACAGTTTACATTATAGGGGAACTCATGATCTGCTCCATCTCTATAATACCCCACCAGCTACTAATTGGAGGAAGTTCACGGTTTCAACAGCAGATCACATTACATTCCTTTCGATGACATTAAATCTTTGTGAAGCTGGATGTTCCACAAATGCTGTGATAAAAGCAAGTGGCACTGGAAAAACAATGCAGAGCAGGAAACCAAAGCAGCAACGTCCAATCTGATTTCAAAGTTTGAGAAACTTAGCAGTGCTCAACAGGCACATATTTCACACTGGTAAGAAATTGTTGTTAAGAATGAAAAATATTTTTTTTCTTTCAATGCATATGCAGTATCTTTTAAAGTAGCCACTAAGTTGTTAGGACATAAACATGTATTAAGTTACATGGATCTAACTACTTAATAAACGGAATTCTTGAATATTTCTTTTGGCTTGAGGCCCTGAGGGCTCTATGAACTGAGAACATTGGGGAACATCTTCTGCAATCCCTTTTTGTGCATTATCATTTGCAATCCTTCCAGCAACCTACCAGCTGCTGTTAATGTTCCCAATTTACAGATATGGCAGTAACAGTACGAGGCTGAGATCACAAATTGCCTACCTTGTTCAAACCCACCCACCACTCTTAGTGACTATACCATATCTAAGGCCACAAATACGAGATAATTTTGTCCAGGTAGACCTTTGGATGAAGATGGCTACTTCCTCATAAAGCTGAATCTGACCCCAACACATAACAACAAGTATATATTTTATTGCCATTTTACTACATGATGTATTAGCTCAGGATCTCAAAGCTATTTGCTGAAATAGCCATTTTGCTGAAGGTGCAAGCTCTAAAGCTCCTGAAAACTATGCATAGGCTCTATATGAAAGTCACCTTGTATCCAAGCAAACAAAGAAAATCGAAGACTGTCTAAAGTGGTGGCTTGAGTTCATCAACTTTATCAACCTGCTCAATAAACAATACCAAGTACACAGGCTCCTGTCTGAAGGAGTCTCTGCGGAAATCCCTAATAAAATAGCAGAATTTAGTAAACTGTTCCAAAAGCAACATGACCCATCCGTTTTTGACATGTCTTTAAAATCTGAAATACAGTCAAGCCACTGCAAGCTAATGCATAATGGAAGCTAAGGCTATAAAAATTCTCTAGAAAGCTAACAGCTGAAGCAGGGCTCAGAAACCTGGGCATATGATTTTGAATTGGATTTCTGCCAATCTCGGGGAGCCATAGACAGACCCAAATTCAAAGTCCTCTCATGGTCTTTAGACAAAAGAGATCTTGTTACTCTCCCTGTCTGAGTCCCTATAGTTACAGGTTGTAACTTCCTCTAGAGGAAGCAAAAGTAGTCAAATGCCAAGGAACTGACCACTGGTAACCTAACATCACTCTATTCATTTCCACCTTCATTATTCCTGTTTAACATCAGCTTCTGTCTCAACCCATAGTGCCAAAGTCCTTCTTTGAATGTCTTTAACTGCTGATGTGTACGACAGCCAAGAATATAATGCAAATACAACAAATCACTCTCCAAGTCAAACTACAAAGCTTACAAAAGACTTAAGATTGGATAATGTTGTTGAATGTGGTGGTGAAGAAACATTATTATGTAAGACATTGACGAATGAGAATCTGGCAGTTAAACTGGTTAGCAATTGATGGATCAGTTTAAGTGGCATTTTCTTACTACTCAACATCAGGTGTTAACGATTTCTAGGCAACAAACCATCCAGTGACTTTGATATCTCCACCAACTAGGTGGAGAAAAGAAACTTTCTTTTCTGTCTGAAGCTATGATGGCTGTGTGTGTGTGTGTGTGTGTATTAGACAGAGAGAGAATTTAAGACATTGGCACGTGCAATTGTGGAGACTAGGTGAGTACAAAATCTAACAGGGAATCCATCAGATTGGAGACTTATGAAAGAGTTGCAATTTGAGTCCAAAGTCAGTCTGTTGTAGAACGAGCAAGGGTGGGTGTTGCAGATGAAGTCCAAAAGCAGTGTGCTGGGGAATTCCTCTTGCGTTGGAGGTGGTGGGGGCGGTCACCCGTTTGTTTTATTCAGGCCTTCAACTAATTGGATGAGGCCCATGGACAGCAATCTGCGTTACTCAAAGTCCACACGCTGAAATGTAAATCTCATCCAAAAACACCCTCACAGAAACATACAGAATAATGTTTGGCCAAACATCTGGGCACCAAGGCCCAGATACATTGACACATAAAATTAACAATCACAGCTGCTACAGACTAGAAGAGAGAAGAACAAATTAATAACCCTAAGTAGATTCTGGGATTCCAGGGAAGGGCCTACAAAGAAGTTCTGAGGACTAGATCCGTGCATAGCCCCACCCCAGGGTGATACTCCCTAGGGAATTCGCTGGTTGCAGGTGATAAAGTGAGGAGTCAGTGTCAGGAGGCAGGCTGGGGACTTTAAATAAACTCATCAGAAAAATGCACGGCAGTGGACGGCACATCCGTCATGCATCTCTTGAGCACCACTTCAGAGTGTTCCTGAGCGGCCCTCCCTCTTAGCCCAGCTGCTGTGCTGCCCAGGGCAGCACAGTCTTTGACCAGCTTCAACAGGGACGACTAGACAGAGCCTCTCCCTGGGCCTGCATGCATACCTCTTCTTCCTCCTGGGATTTCTCTGGCATCCCAGGGTGAGCTACTCAAGAAAACTCACTCAGGCCTCGTACATGCACATAAGAAGTAAGAGAAAAATTAATGCTGTGGGGGCCAGCCTTGGCCAGTGGGGGATGGGCTCCCAGACACATTTCTTAAGTGTCCCTAGAAGGAAGAGTCACCTGTAGCAGGGACACTTATGAAAAAGTCTCTCCTTTGTTACTTCACTCTCCCTTCTCTGCACTCCAGCTCCTTAGGATCTCGTACCCAAGTAAATTACCTGCCCTGCCATTCTTAATTTCAGGCTCTGTTCTTATATCAAAATCAGAGGGTGAAAATCTTTCATTTGCATTTGAAAGGAAGGGTTTAACTCAGCATTATAGTCAATTGCTTACCAAATAATAGGTTGAATATTATTTTAGCCCATGCCACAAAACTATGTAAGTGAACAAGTAGTACATGGAGAAGCTGGTGGAGCTCAAATATAAACAAGTTCGAAAAGTCCATTGCTTCTGAACAATGTGAACTACATTGGCCACCTCTGGCTCTTTATCTAGCCAAAAGGCTCCCTTGATTTGGGAGATTTCCAAATGATAAACTCAATGATGGTCCTAATTTTTAATTGGCTGCTGCAAGCCATATTAGAAACAGTTTACTCTTTATTCCCACAAATCTCCCCAAAGGCCATAATTATGGCCATTTACTAAAGATCCAGGAAAAAAACCACATTTTAAAACACATTTTAAAGCCTAGGAAAATAGATAACAAATAGCCAAAAATATTAAAACTAGTGAGAGAGTCAGAGATGGCCAAGTAATATCCATTGATTCATTCACTCCTTCGTTCAGTATTGTACCAGGAGCGATGCAAGCAGATAAGAGAAGACCTCGGACCCTCTACCCCGAGAAACCCTGGAAAAAGTTGAAGGGTCTCCCAACCTACAAAGATTCTTGGGGAGCTGCCAATCATAAAACCCAATCCTCTCCTCACAAGGGACGGTAAGTGACACAGTCTGATCATTCTCTGGCTGAGGAATTGGATCAGAGGAAGGAATGTGACAAGTTGACCAATAAGAGCATCTGTTCAGGCTTTTTCATTTTGAAGGTCCAGGAGAAAGGGTCTCGACTTTTGTGTCGTGGAGTTAGAAGGCCTGCTAGTGGCCTTCTTCCTTGCTACGTAGAGAAAATTTGTCTGAAGTAGGAGAAGATGAACATGAACAAAGACAAGCAGGGATAAGAGAGAGACAAATAGACATGCTTTTTATTTTCTAAATACCTGTTCCTTTTAGACCTGAGGCCTGCTGCCCTGATTCTTACCAGTTATGAGTTCCAAATTCCATTTTATGCTTATGCTAAAAATTGGTTTTCTGCAATGTCCCATTGGAAGGGACCTAGCAGTATCCTATGAGAAAAAATCAGTTGTTGGGAAGAATATCTTTACTCCTCTGGTTTCCATGAGAGGAGTGTTTTCCCCCAAGCACTCCTGGCCCCCTTTCTGCCTTTATTCACTTCACCCCAGAGGATGTAGATTAACTCATCTTATCTGTGAATTTGAGGAGAATGAACAGAGCACATTCAGTTTAGCTACTTTCTTTTGTTCTCTTGGGAACAAGCTTCCTGCAGCGAGGGGAATTCTCCTACGAACCTCTCTGCTGCAAGTTTTACCTGAGTGGTCCCTCCACTGTCCTGGACTGCTGGTCCAGGCCTGCTGTGACTTGGTTTGGAGGCAGGGGGCGTTCAATCTCCTTAATTCTGGTGCTCAGTAATAGTAGACTTACTTTCCCACCAAGAGAACCATGACTTTCAATCTACTCTTTGAAATGATAATGATAATGAAAACAGCTACTACATGCTAGGTATTTATTTTCTGTCACCACTTTAAGTGAGTTACATATATAAATGTATGTAATCCTCCATGGTAGATGTACTTTTGCTAGCCTTGGTTTACTTTTAAGGAAATGAAACACAGATCCTATGTGCAATTTTTCCAAGATGACACCGCCAGGAAGCAGCGGATTTGGGATTCAAACACAGTTCACATGGTCCTGGAGTCTAGGATCTCAACACTCTTTCATGATCTCATGGACTAAAGAAATTATATTTGTCATACTCTTTAGTCTTCTTTTTGCCTTCCTCTTATCTTAAATCTCAATTTGTTCAAAGGATACTTTTTATAGAGTCCCCTTAAAATTCCCAAGACTGACCTAATTAGAGGCTTTGGATATTTCCTACACTGGAGCTATATCTGAATAAAAGCTATCGCTAATACTATAATTCAGCAAATACTAATCATCTTCCACTTAATTTGTGTCATATTTATAGTACAGTAAACCTACACTGGTCAGGAAAGCTCAACTTCACAGGCCACAAATTCTTTTTCTTAATCACAAAAAAGTCAATTTTGCAATTTTCTTTAGTGGGCTTTAAAAGTTTCACTGCTGATTTTATGATGCCTGTCATAAAGTTTTGAATACTTCAACATACACAATGTAATATTATTCATGCACCAGTTAGTTGAGCTTCAGTGTGAAGTCGTCAGTTGCCCTAATGGAATCAGGACAGCCTAGGGCTGGTCAGTCGGGAATATATGGAAAGGCCATCCCTAGACTGTCCATTTTCCATTAGGGCAAAATGGGCATTTTCTTTGGTCCTCAAACAGGTCTATAACTGAGAAAAAGGTTGTAAATCCCTGAAAGCACAAACACTAATATGAAGTGGTTGGGGCAAATCTCCTTCCCTCATCCCAGAAAGAGGCACATGACTCACTGTATAGGTTGGTCTTCCCTTGAGACTTGACTGAACACCTCCTAAAGAAAAATGTCCTACAATGTGATCTTTTCCTAAAGCCAGAACCTGAGGCATCCTGAAACATCACACAGAGTCCCAACTGGAGAAAAAGTCAATAAATTCTCTAATTCAAAGTTGTGTTCCAATGGAATTCTTGTAGATCGATGGCTATCCTCATCCCACTAGTGATACCTCATGCTTCATTCAGTAACAAACACCAGGACAGGAGCTATGTGAGGCTCCTCAAGGTACAATCAGTCAGACCCTTGATCATTACTTTGTCAGCTGCACTGTGAGGCAAAAGCAGAGTTATTGTATCCCTCAGGACTTTCTTTGAACTAACAATGTGTGGAAGGCAGAATAATGGGCTCCCCAAATATGCCCACACCTTAATCCCTAGGACCTGTTAATAGGTTAGGTTGCATGGCAAAAGGGGATTGAAGGTTGCAGATGAAATTAAGGTTGTTCATTCAATGACCTCGAGATAGGGAGAGTATTCTGAATGATCCAGGTGGACTCACTGTAATCCCAAGGGTCCTGTAAGTAGAAGAGGGAGGCAGAAGGAGAAGAACCACAGATACAGAGGTGTGAGGACTCAGCCTGATGTTGCTAGCTGTGAAGATGGAGGAAGAGGGCCATGAAGCAGGGAATGCAGCAGCCCTCAGAAGCCAGAAAAAGTGTAGAAACAGATCCTCCCCTAAAGTCACTGGAAGGAAGAGAGCTCTGCTGGGATTTTAGCCATGTAAGACCAATTTCGGACCTCCAACCTCAAGAACTGTAAGAAAATAAATTTTTGTTGATCTAAACAACTAACTTTGTGGTAATTCATTACTGCAGCAATGGAAAACTAATACACACAGTAAAAGAAAATGAGGAAATATTAGGATTTTTGTGAATATGACCCTTGACTTTCTGACAAGACTTCAGGTGACTCAAAGTCTAAGCCATCTATTTCTTTATCATTCCCTATAGCCCTTGCACAGATCTAGAAACCCTCTGGTGCTTAACAAATACTGAATTAAGTTATAAAATGGGTAAAATCAAGGAAAATGTTTGAATGATAAACTGGAAAAACTTTAGAAGCAAGATTTTGTTTTCTATCAAAGATGGCAGGACATGCAGAGGCAGAGCCATCACTGTGAGCTCTCTGTGTTCATGGGTTCAGTATCAGTGGATTCAACCAAATGCAGATCTAAAATACTCAAAAAAATTGCATCTGTACTGAACATGTACAGATTTTTTTCTTGTCATTATTCCCTAAACAATACTGTTTAACAACTATTAACATAGCATTTATATTGTATTAGGTGTTATAAGCAATCTAGAATTGATTGAAAGTATATGAGAGGATGTGAGCAGGTTATATGCAAATACTGTGCCATTTTACACTATTTTGCACGTTTGATATCATGGACTCAAGTATCCATGGATTTTGGTACTCTCAGGGGTCCTTGAACCAATCCCCCCCAGATACGAGGGACACTATATGTATAAACAGCCTAAGTATGTGCAGAATCAAGCACTGCAAAATGAAATGAGTCTCAGAAGTAATGAAGCAGAAGCAGAAGGCATGAGTTGCAGCCATTTCCTCTTTAATGGTGTTTACAGCATGAGTATAAATAACACTAAAGATAACCATAATGAAAGAGTCCTTCACTTGCATGGCTCCTTCCAGGCCCTGATAGGGATCTAGAAATTTGTTCATATATTCACATGTATGCCACAATTCACAAAAATGAGATATGTTAATGGCAATCAGTTAAGACCATTGTCTTAACTATAGACAGAGTGTTGCAGAGTGTAGTTCCAGAGTGTCAAAGCCCAAGTAGGATTAAGTGGGTGTCCCAGAGGCGGAGTAGCCCAGTAAGGGTGTCAGAGAGCACAAATGGGCTAGAAGGGCATCTATGGAAGAGGGTGCCCAGGTGCAGTGAGTCAGAGCCTGAGTGAAGTGAAGAGGTGTCCACATAGGATGGCTGCCAATTGTGAGGGGTCAGAGCCCCAGCAGTGTGAGGAGGGGGACATGGAGGGTGGGGCAGCAGCAATGGAGGTGGGTTACACACAGGAATCAATTACTTCCTGGACTAGTCAGGGGTCTCCAGAGAAACAGAACCAGTAGGAGATATAGATACTTGTGAGTGTGCATGTATATATGCTGTATATATATACATACACACGCATATGTCTGTGTGTATCGACATATATATGTAAGTATACATATATATGGAAAAAAATGGAGCAAGAGATATTTATTATGAGGACTTGGCTCCTGTGGTTATGGAGGCTGGAGACCCAGGAAAGCCAGGGGTGTAATTCAGTCTGAGTCTGAAGGCCTGGGGACCAGAGGAGCTGATGGTGTTAATCCCAGTCCCAGGGCTGGAGAAGATGAGATAACCTGTTCCAGCTCAAGCAGTTAAGGAGGAAGAAAAGAGTGAATTACTCCTTCTCTGCCTTTTGTTCTACTCAGGTCCCCAAGGACTGAATGACACCTAGCCACTTTGAGGCGGGCATCTACTCTACTGAGTCCCCCCACTGAAATACTAATCTCATGTGGAAACACCCTTCCAGACAAACCAAAAATAAAGTTTAATCTGGGAGCCTTGTGTTGCAATCTAGTTGACACATAAAATTAACCATCACAATTAGCAAGCAAGTGATTATATTAAGGAAAATAGGAGCCAGGTTTCTTACTGTCAGAGACTCATAGAAGAATGTTCAATGTATCTTTGCTCATCATAGCTGGGATAGATTATGTATTCCATAAATAGCCACAATTCCATAAATTCCACTCCCATGAAGAAGTAAAGCCTTTTTCTCCTGTCCTGGAGCCTGGACAGGACTCTGTGACTACTTTGACAAGTCAGATTCTCTGGAAGTGCTGGAAGTGTTGCTGTGACTTCCAAGGTTAGGTCACAGAAAGTGGAATAGCTGGTGTATGGCTCTGTTTCATTCTTGGGACTTTAGCACTTGGAACTCAGCTACTGTAAGGAATGGAGCCACATGAGAGGTTGTTTAGGTTGTCTGGCCAGTGACTTTGAGCTAAAGTCTCAGTAGCTGAAAGCATCAACCATCAGACACATGAGAGTGTGAGCCTTCAGAAGACGCTAGGCCCCAGATTTTGAGCCACCCCAGCTGAAGCTGAACGGAGCAGAGATAAGCCATCCCCACTGAGCCCTGCCCCAAATGCAGATTCATGAACAAAACAAATGTTATTTTAAATCACTCAGTTGTGCAGCCATGCATAATAACTATAACAATACCAAAATCTATTAGTAGAATGGATAAGCAAATGATGAAGTATGTATACAATGAAATAATACACAGCAATAAAAAGAAAGGAATTACTGATATATACAATAATATGGGTAAACCTCAGAAATATTCTGCTGAGTAAAAGAATCCAGACATAAGAATATATACTGTAATATTCTGTTTACAAGAATTTCTAAAACAAACAAAAATAATCTATGGTGAAAGAAATCAAAATATTGTTTGCTTCCTCTGGGGGGAAATGTCTTGGGATTGACTGGGAAAAGAACACAAGGGATCTTTATGGAGTGTTGGAAATTTTCCTCTATCTTGATTGGGATGTGGGTTACACTAGCTTATGCATTTCTCAACTGTATACATAATGTCTAAGTTTCATTATATAAAAACTATGCCCTAATTTAAAAATATTTAAATGGCATTACCAACGACAATGTATAAGACAGAAAGAAACTTTTCTAAGCTACAAATAGTAATAACAGATTTCAATTAATCATGCTAAAGCCTAAGACATCTTTCTATTCTCTCCATACAAAAGTGTTATCATATGAAGGTGCAATTAACTGTGTGCAGTCAAAAAATTAGATGAAAACATCCTTATAGAGGTGTGTCAGGCAGCTAATTAGTATAAATATGTTAGTTTTCTGGAATTTGTGATACTTGTGGTATTTATTAGCTCTTTAAAATGTATATTTTGCTATTTTTCATTGTAAATAAATATTCATTTTAAGTCTAATTTTTAATTTTTAGTTATTTTTCTTAAAGACTACTCCCAAAATTGTACAAGTTAAAGGTACATAAAATCAGAATCCATTCCTGCTTCTGTTTAAAATGTCTCTTCTCAGCATCATCCTAGTTATGATCATGTAATTGGTCGAGGGGTCTATTTTCCACCTCAAGGAAGCCTGCTATTATAAAAACATCAGGCTCAGGACATGAAGTAGCAGCCAGTTGCAGAAGATCAAAAGTTAAACGAACACAAGATTTATTTTCTCATCCACTGTGTTCTCCAAGCAGAATACTTAATACTCCATTCCTCTTTCCTTGCTCTTTATTGCTGCTCTTCTTTTCTTGCATTTTTTCCTTCTTTATTTTCTCTTTCAATTTCTTGATTTCTCTTACCCATCCTCTCCTGTCTTCATTGCTTCCTCCCTTTTTCATCTTGGTCTCACGTCCACCCTACCACGGCTTAGAAAACTATGTAGTCATGTTTTAGAGACCAATTGACCTAGCATAGGAAATGGTCTTAAGGGATAGAAACGTCTTAGAGCTGGTATCAACTATGCAAAATCACACTCTGGAAAAGTGAAGGGGTACAGAAGGAGGTAGAAGGAATAAAGGGAGGGAGGGAAGGGAGGGAGGAAGAGAAGGAAGGGAGGAAAGGAGGAAAGAAGAAAGGAATTGAATTTTGTCTCTTAACAATAACTGAAATTTGAAAGACAGAAAGAAAAAAAGAAGAGAAGGAGGGAGGGAAAGAAAGAAAAAGAAAAGAAGAAAGAAGGATTGGAGGAAGGGAGGGAGAGAAAGAAAAAGAAGAGAAGGAAGGGAAGAAGGAAGAAGGAAGAAAACAAAGCAAGAGACAGACAGAGAGACAAAGCAAGCTAGCTGTTGAATGTTACCTCTTTGTAACTGAGACTTAACTGAAATCATTTGAAAGATCAGTGATGAATCTGACCACACATTTGTTCTGAAATTCTGAACTCCTGTCCTATTTCTACTCAGTGCATGAGATCTCCTCTCAAAAGAAAAATCAAGCCTTTCCTGGCAAGTGCTATACCCTTACATCAATTTGGGGCAATCCCAGGCTGTCTGATTAGCCTTAAGGCACAGCAACAGTTAATACTAAATCCCTTCTCTTGTTTCTGGTTTTTAAAAAATTAGCTTAACACCCCCAGTAGTAAAACTTCACATGCTACAGAAATAAAAATAAAGAAGGATTATGCTTTCTTCATTGCCTAAAAAATGCCAGGGGAGGTTTTATGCAAGAGCAACTAATGTGAACATGAAAATTATCAAAGAAATCTTTACTGCTTTAAAATTTCTCTTCTTTTAACTATTTTCTAGCTGTCTCAAAACCTTTTTCTTTTCTTCACAAAATGCAATGTTTTGGTTAGTTGAACTTTACTACGTAAATGTGCCCAATGCAACGAATAGAAATGGGCGCTCACAGTTGTTAGTGTATTTTATTAAACTAATTAAAGAATTTATGGAAAGAAGAAATCAAGTTAACTACCATAGGAAAGAAAAAGGAAAACAAACTCTTTTGTACTTGAGCCAACTTCTGCACAATTTCACAGGTGCCCCACAAATGTGATGTCATTTTGATTGGAGTAACCTCTCTCCCAGAAAGAACTCCTTTTTAAAATAACCCTTGCACCTCACACAGGTGGTCACGTCTAAAACAAACCTCCAGACTGCACCTCAGAAATGGCTTTCTAAAGAAACGGTCTTTTAGGGCTGCCCAAAAGGCAAAAAAAGAAAAAAAATGATTCACAATGTGCTGACTGCTCTTTTGAAGAAAAATAAAGAATATGGTTTTTCTGCTCTGATTATAGTGAAAGGCATGTTCCTTGACTAGTGGTTTTATAGTATAATTACAAAACATGAATAAACCTTTTCTTGACTTATTTAAAAATTGAATTTCAATGGATTCTGAGTCTAAAACCTGGCTCATGTCCAGAAGCTGGGCAAGGGATTATGACTTTTTTTGGGTGACTGCCCTCAGCCTCCTGATCGTTTGGCCTTCATTTCTTTTGGTGGTACAGATTCAGTAACGTCCTTGTTGGCTGCCTGTCTATTTACCCATAGGGATGCTCTGTTCTATTAACCATCTCTAAAGCTGTCTGTGGTCAGGCTCCTGTGGCTGCCCCTCCAACCTTGCCACTTATTTTAATATTTAGGTCCACAAAAATATATATCACCACCATGTGTCTATTGTTTTGAGGTCCTACCATATCAGATCTGCTAGGGTTGGATGTTTAACTTACTTTGGAGCTCTACTACTTTCATGACCATGAGGCTTTCTCTGCCTTTGTACAGTAGGAGTTGAGCATTACTTTATATGCTACCAAGGAGACCCTCTGGCTTTCACATATAGCTTTTAATTGCCAATTAAATATTCTCGGCCTTTTGTGATCTTTTCCAGAATATCAGTTGAGCTTAGTAGTGGTCATCCATGCTAAGGACATTCCATTGTCCTTATAGTTACTATTTTCCTATAATTTTCAAATGCTGGAAACATCACAGGAACTAACACCTTTCCTTCCATTGGTATACAAATTCACCACCAGGGAAACTTCTAGCAGTTACACTTCTTGCTATTTTATGCCAGGAGCTATCTGTACTCCACATACCATCAATTTTAGAATCCCCAGGACCAGCTGAAAGGGAGTGATACAGCTCGATAAGCTTGCTTTCTTATGCCACTCTGGCACCATTTGTTGCAGGTTAGATTTCCCAGGAAGCCAAACCTGTGACACAAATTAACATGCAGGAGGTTTATCAGGAAGTGTTGTTGCATTCAACACATGTGGAATGGAAAAGAGGGGAGCAGGATTAGCCAGAGAGAGAAGTCAAGATGTGATGTAGTCTCAGTGAAACGCCTCAACTGACCATGTGGGGAGTGGCCCTTTGGAGTGCCCCATGTTGGTCTATCAGTTGCTTGTTTTGAGCTGCCCTGGAAAAGGTGTGAAGTGGGTTGACGAGGCCCCAGTCTTCTTAAGGAACAGACAGCTGAGGGCTATCTGCTCATGACACTTCCATCAACTAAAGTAATAAATCCTTTAATCCTAAAGGGGGACATGAGCAGCACATCACAGACCTCCTCCCAGTGATTAAAACTGTTATTGTTATATAGAGTTACAAGAGTTATGATCTCATAACTCTTTTAATGCTTTTCACTTGAAGTCTATTTTGTCTTCTATAATATAACCATACCAACTTTTCTTTTGGTTTGTATTTTATTGGTTCATTATTCTCTATTGTTTTGCTTAAAACTTTTCTGGTCCTTATGTTTTTAGATATGATCTTATAAACAATATATGGTTGGATTTTTAAAAATCCAGTCTTGATAATCTATGCCTTTTACTAGAGAGCTCAATCTATTTATAATTATTATTATTGATATATTCAGATTTATTACTACTAATTTAGGGGGTTTTTTTGGTCTCAACATTTCTACATTCATTTTCCTATATTTGATTCCTTGCCTTGCTTTTTTGTCTTTTTCATAGACTATATTTTTTTCTATTGTTTACAAGATGTATACCCACTTTCTATTCATTTAGTTGATACCCTTGCAAATTGTAACATATATACTTGATACAATCTAAAGGTACTAAATAACTGTTTTTTCCTCTTAAATAATACAAGATCTTCAGTATGTTTTAAATCTAATTCCTCTTCCTGATTTACATGGTTTATTTACTTCTGCATTTTAGCTCTTTTATTCTTTTTTAACTCCACAAATTGAATCTTAAAATTATTGTTTTACACAGTCAATGTAGGTCACTTGTCTTTCATATTTTTATGATCTTAGATATTTTCTGCTTTCACTAAACTGTCCAGATAAACACATTTTATATCTCTTGAATCTTTAGATTTATGTCTTTCATCAATTTTTAAAAATTATCAGGTATATTTCTTTGCATATTTTCTATTAGTCATTTTTTCTATTTTCTTTTTGGAATGCCAATTAAATTATGGTAGACCATCTCTTTCTATTTTCCCTGTCACTTAATACCTCTTTCATATTTCCACTTCTTTTTTTCATCATTATGACTTCTATTTTCAGATTTGTCTTCTAGACCACCAATTCCCTACTTAGTTGTATCTGATTTGTCTATGGAGTTTCTAGTTTCAATTTCTTTTTAATTTCTAAGCATTCTTTTTTTTTTCAAATCTGCTTGGTAATTTTTGATAGTCTCTTATTCTTTGATAATATTTTAATTTCATATTTTATTAATTTAAAAACAATATACTTATTTATACATCTGAATCTATGATAGCCAATATCTATAATATTTTTATGGCTGATTCTGTAATTTATTTTTTCTAGCTTATGGTGGCCTATTTCTTCAGATGTTTTGTAATTCTTTTAAATTGTGAATTTATATTCTTTGGATCTTTATCTGTGTGAATTCTTTGAAATATTTTTCCAGAGCTTAGTTGTATTTGCATCTGCCAAGCTTGGGAGGGGAGAAAAAGTATATTTCCAACTGAGTACTACTTTAAATTTTCAGCTTAAAGTTTTTGAACATAAATTCTTTCTCCAAGCATTTGTAAGGGTGGATTTATAGTTAGAAATTCTCAAGGAGAGACATTTTCCCCCTTTATTCAAAACCAAGGCCAAGAAGGAAAGTTTCCTTATACCACTTTCTGTGGGGTAGAATTTGTTTTAAACTTACCCTCTGAAGGGATTATCTTTCAATGGCTCAATTTTGTTCATGGATCTCTGATTCATTATCCCACCTTGGATCAGCTCTGGGCTGGAAAAGGTGTTCCCCAAAACCCAAAGCTCCACTCCACCCAAGACTTGCATTTTTTAAGACAATTTACTGACTTCTCTAAATTCATGCTTCCCTACTCATTTCATGAAGATTTTACCTACTTGCCAATTAAGTTATATAATTGGAAAGTTTCTGTAAAAATTACTTCACACAGAATTTTTTTCTTTTGTTTTTACTGGGAGAAGTTCTCTGGTATTTACTCTGCTGTATTGTCAGAAACTGAATTCCTAGTTTATTCTTAAACCCATTCCTATCTGGCTTCCAGTTTTATCTCTTAATTGAAACTGTCATTGTTTTGGACATTTTTTGTGTGTGTCTTGAAACTATTGTTTCATTTAGCTCTGCTATAATACTGCACCTCCCCCCTTTAAAATTCTTTTCCTTGGTAACCATTTATTTTCAGTCTCATTTGATGTCATCTTTTCTTCTCTCTCACCTCTAAATGAGTCCTCAGAGTTCTGTCTTAGGCCATCTTTTCTATCTCTTTTCTTCCTCCTCTTAGGTGATTCCATTAATTCTCAAGGCATTCAATACCAGCCACATGCTCACCACTCTCTAATTTACATCTGTAGCCCAGACCTCTACTCTGGGCTCCAGATCCAGTCATTAAGTTGCCAACATATCTCCACTGGATATCTGGGGGTTTATCAAACTTAAACTGGAACTCTTGGTTTTTCTACCTAGACAGGGGTCTTCTTCACTTTTCCCCCTTAATAAATATCAAGGGGAGTTTTATCCACCCAATTCCCAACCCTAAATCCCAGGGTTCATCTCTCACTCCTAAATCTGAACCAACTCCCGCCTTTCCTGCCTTAAAAATCTTATTTCTAAAAATATTATACTCTCCACTTCTCTTCCTCATCGCTATTACTACCCTAGTTCAAACCATAATCATCTCTAGTTTGGACTCTTGCAAACCACATAAAAGTCTTTATTCTTTCTATTCCTTCAACCTAGAACACTTTCCCCATGCTCTTGACAATTGATTTTGTTTCATCCTTCAGGTCTCAGCTTAAATTTTCTTTCTTTGGAGAGGTCCTCTCTGATTACTCATTCTATCTGTGTGTTCTGTTTTCTTCCCCCGCTATCCACAGTCTTAATAATTTTATTGATTCATTTGCTTATTTATAATTTTTCATTCCCAACCTCCTCAAATGTAACCTCCCTTTGGGCAGGAAGATTGTCTTTCACGTTTGCTTCATATTCTCAATATCTAGTATATTATCGGGCACAAAAGAAGCATTCAACTATATATGTTGTACCTAATAGAATGAGAATACCTAAAAAGAATGAATCTGTAATGATGCCATTTCAGTCAAGTTGGTCCCTTATAGGTAACAGGAGATATTACTAAGTCTCTGAATTCACACTATGTTGATAGAGTCTGCTTTTAGAGATCATACGGATCCAGAACATGTAGATAATTCTATCCCATATGTCTCTCTAAAACACAGACCAGGCACTTACATTAGTATTGTATCTTCTCTAAGAATTTTGAATGTTTAATCAAAATCAATGTAAGACAGTAACAAAATGATAAGCTTCATGAGGCTAAGGGCCACCAGCTCCCTGAGTGTATTCAGCACCTAACACCAAAAATAATGTATTACAAAAATGAATGAACAAATGATTTATTAGGATCTATGACACATTCTATTTACATGCAGCTTCTACTTCAAATGTAAATTTTTCAAGTTTGCAGTGTAATGTGTTACATAGAGGGCACCCAGCTGGTCTTGTTAATTCTCTAAATGATAAACCCCTGAAACTTAGTGCTATAGATGAAATTCTGTCCTTGCAAAATTTACCCGTTGAAGCCCTAACTTTCCATGTGATGATATTTGGGGATGAGGCCTTTAGGAGGTAATTAGAGGTTAAGTGAAGTCTTATGAGACTTCACTTCTTATGAGAGTGAGGCTCATATAATGGGAGAGTGGCATCATAAGAAGAGAAAAAAAGAGAGACGGCTCTCTCTCTCTGCCATGTGAGGACAAGAGAAGGCAGCCATCTGCAAGCCAGGAAGAGGGCCCTCACTAGGAACCAAATCAGCCCACACCTTGATCTAGGGTCCAGCCTCCAGAACTGTGAGAAATAAATGTCTATTGTTAAGCTACAATGGCAGTCTAAGAAGAATAATACACCTAGCTTATCATTTAGGCTGGTAAAATCGCAGTGCTTCTTTTTAATTTTACACTACAGGGAGAAGGCATTGCAAGAGTGCCACCAATCTGCTGAGCAGAATGGAGGTGCAGTTTTGGGAATCCTCAAAGTCAGAGCAACACTGACCGTGCTGCATATGCAAGCCAAATATAATGACTAGTCAAATCTAATGACTAGAATGAGCTTTTTCGTATAAGAATGAAAACTTTTGGTCCATATAAATTCTAAAAAGTA
Source organism: Lepilemur ruficaudatus (assembly GCA_963574885.1). Classification (NCBI taxonomy): domain Eukaryota; kingdom Metazoa; phylum Chordata; class Mammalia; order Primates; family Lepilemuridae; genus Lepilemur; species Lepilemur ruficaudatus. The sequence goes on from CAUYRT010002096.1 coordinate 49,108, forward strand.
AATCTATCTTATTAGATCTAGTCAATCAAAAAATAAAATCCTCAAATAATAAACTGTGATTAAGTCTAAGTTCACTTTATTATAAGACCCTGTAAACAATGAAAAGGGATTGAATAATTTGGAAGAAATAATTTGGAAGAAATGTTATTGAATATATACAGGGGAAGCAAATTGTAACAAGTTATAAGGAAATTTACTGCATTATTTATAAGACTTGAAGGTTAAAGTTTTTTTGATAAAAATTAATTTCCAATTGCTTAACTTGGTTATCATCTGTGCTCTGCACTGCCCTTTATAGGCCATGTGAATTCAGGTATTTAACTGGCCTATGTTAAATTGCCCCATTTTAAAATGAAATAACAGAAATCTACCTCATATTTTACTTACCAACTTATGTGATGCCATGTGCCAGGCGTCTAAGCATGCTACAAATATTAGATCATTTAATCATTGTAACAGTTCTCTGAGCTGGGTAACATTTTTATCTTCTTTTTAGAGATGAAGAAACTGGGGCAAAGAGAGGTTAGCCTTGCCCAAGATCACACGGCTAGTAAGGTGTGGAGCAGGACTTCCTTCCCAAAGCCTCTGGCTCTAAGGTCATGACTTAGCCACCTCACTATGCATAGCAGACAGAATGGTGAGCATTGACAGCGATGCCCAGCGCATCGCAGTGCTCAATCAGTGGTGGCTATTGTCATCTTGAGTATTGTCATGTCGGCACTCACAGGATAGGATTGCAATTGCCTCACTAAAGAGGTAAGTATGAAAAGAAATGGAGGATGTGAATACACTTGTCCCATAGGTAGGATATGTAGTGGAGGCTCATGAAGTGTTAATTAATCCCACTGTCACTCTCTGAGAGAGCAGCAGTGTGCTTGGGGCTATCAGCTCTGACTCCTGAAGAACCAAACGTCATCAAGAAAATCACTGCCTTCAGCACAGCGTGGTTCCTGTGCCCCGCATGACTACACCTAATGTCCGGAGTGCAGTCAGCTGCATTTATCACACTCCCCTCAACACTGTCCCACAAGCCCTCCCAACTAAAGGAAGGGCAGCTTCATCCACCCATGGGAAAAATCCAAACCTAGGCCCCAATTTTCTCATCTGCAACAGATTTTGTAAATTTATTACATATTTATTTTGGTTTTCCTTCTTTGTCCGCATAAATGTGGGCAGATCATTTGCATCATGTAACCTGAGGGATTTTTTTTGCAGGAGCAGAAAGAAGAAGAGTTGTCTTTTGTAAATTATAAAGCTGTTGGAAGAGATAATGCCAGGAATTATTTAAAGGGCAGGTGAGAGAAAGAGAGAACAAGCCTTTGGGGGGTGGGGGGGAGAGTGGCATTTCCCCTGGAATGAGAAGGGGAAAGAGGACTATGGCTCCTGAAGACAAATGGTACCCACACTGTGCTCCATGGCATGATCTCAGTCAGGCTGGTTGCTTCCTGGGCTAACAGAGCAGGAATCTTGGCATCAGCTTCCCAGCTTTGGCAAGGATTCCTGTGCCACCTGGAAGAAAAGTGCTACTCAACCTCATGGGACCACAAAGAATCAAGTAAATGAAGCCATCAAGGAGATTATAACATATGGGTGATTAGAGGCTGCTCCCTTGTCTTCTGGGAAACTGGAGAGAACTGGATGTGTTGCTGAGAGGAAAAGGGGCTCTGATAAAGACTGTGCTGGAATTTCCTGCCTATCCCCTAGGATGTAGGCTCAGAGCTGGAAATAAGTTAATTTAAGGGAAATAAAGTGGTATTTCTTGCACATCTGGATGTATGGACTGTTACAAAGATGCTATGAAAGTTCAAAAGAAGGACTTTCTATCTGCAAGGGCAAGATGCTGATATTTCAGTTAGATCTTGAAGATTGGGAGATGACCCAAGAAAGAGACAAAGGAGGGTGCTGCAGACAGAGGAGTGAGCAGAAGAAACGTAGAGGGGCAAGACAGTATGCAAAATCCTCGGGAAATGGGGGGTATTCTAGATTATCAGAGAATAAGATGCAAAAAAAAAAAATGATAGGACCATTAGGGAAATGTGAACACCGAAAGGATATTTGATTATATTAAGGAAGTGTTGATGTTTTGGGAATTTGCAGATTGTATCGTGTTTACATGTAAACATTTTAGACAATATCTAGAAGTTTCATGCTGAGTTGTTTACCAAAAAAAAAAAAATGGTAGGAAATCTCAGACTTGGGAGGAATCAGTGAAGGTATAAATGAAACAAAACAGACCATGCTCTGACAATAGTTGAAGCTAAGTGATGGATTGTAAGAGCAACATGATGAAATTTTCTTTGAGAAGGAGGCAGCTGCCTCACACCCTTATATCCTTGAAAATATAATCAGCACCACAAGAGATCCAACTTTTTGATTTTATAATGCTAAGTCATGGGCATTTTGACCTTCAGAGCTGTAAGCACC
>CAUYRT010002097.1:0-19672 GCA_963574885.1 Lepilemur ruficaudatus
CCTCCTCCCTCCTCCCTCTTTCCTTTCCTTTCCTTTCCTTTCCTTTCCTTTCCTTTCCTTTCCTTTCCTTTCCTTTCCTTTCCTTTCCTTTCCTTTCTTTCCTTTCCTCTCCTTTTTTTTTTTTTAATGTTTTCAATAGTAAGATGATTCTTAAAGCAGTGTGGATAGATTGGAGGAGAGGAGGAACATATCATTACCACTAAATTGTTTCCAAAGTGGATATGCCAGTTGATACTTGAATGAGAGCTCCCGTTATTCTCTGGGTATGTTTCTTTAGCCCTGTTTGCCTGGCAGGAAATCCCTAAAAAATCTCTTATTTGTAAGATAATGAATTTTATCTTGATTATAGGAGCTGTACCTCTGATGTGTGGGTGGGAGGGTAGTTACCCTGATAGAATGGGTAACTTTTTCTTCTTTGGTCATGAAATCTCCTTGTTTATCTTAACAGCTATAAAGATGCTGCCCACTTTTCTGGACCCAGTGCCTATCCTCCTTCTTTAGAATTTATTTAGGATATTATCTTGGGGACAAACACTGGTATTAGCCTTAAATATTCTGCCCTTCAATTATTACCTGGTAGAACCCCATGGAACTTTTCTTATATCAGCCCCCTAATCCCCATACCTCTAATCTTCCCACCATTTCTATGGTCTGCTGGGAAAACATCCTTGATTAGAAGGTCTTTCCTGTCAGTTGCATATGCCTGTGGGTTTCTGACAATGTTGAATTTTCCTGTTAATTTATTCTCATTTATTATACATTTTCCAGGAGTTCCTTATTGCTTTTTCTGGCATTCCTTCCCATATTTCCAGTGCTTTAAAAATAAAAATATTTGTTAAAATTCTTTTATTTTGAGGGAGAAGAGGTAAAATTTACATATTTAGGCAGCACCTTAATACAGAAATTCTCCATATATTTCTAATGTAATTATCATTGATATATTTCAAAGTAGCTATTTTCATAACTTCTATTATTTATTTATACTGTCAACAAGCGAATAATACACAACCCCAAAAGGATCTAAAAAGAATAATTGCTTTGACTTACCCTTTGAATCTCCTTTCTTTTCTTCATTGTTTTATCTTGATGGTCTTAAATCTATCTGAAATTTGATGTTCAAATTTCATATTAGTAAATCCATGTAATTTAATAAAATGATGTTCCTTTTTAGCTTTCTTCATTTTCAAATCAGTTTATCTTTTATTAATATTTTTCCTCTTCTAACTCTGATGGTTTTTTTTTTTGTTAGTTTCCCCAAAAATCTGCTATTTATTTTTTTAAAGTTAACAAAGTTTCTGAAAATTTTTATTTTATTATGTTTCCTTTAAAAAAGGAGAAAATTATCTTATGTCCACCAGTGTTTCTTTTGTGGATTTACATCAGGTTGAGCTTTGATACCTTTATGTTTTATATATCCCCTTTAAAAATTTTTTAATAGAATTGGGGGGATTGAATTCCAGCACATGAACATATCATATCATTGTGAAATCTGGGCTTTTGTACCCATCACCCAAGTAGTGTACATTGTACCCTGTAGGTAATTTTTTATCCCTCATCCTCTCCCATTCTTCCCCTTTGTGAGTCTTCAATGTCCCTTATACCACTCTGTGTTTCCTTGCATAGCCATAGGTTAGCTCATACTTACAAGTGAGAATATGCAGCATTTATTTTTCTGTTCATGAGATAATTCACTTAGGATAATGGCTTCCAGTTCCAAACAAGGTGCAACAAAGACATTATTTAACTCATTGCTGAGTTGTACTCCATAGTGTATATATACACCATCTTTTCTTTATCCACTCATGGGTTGATGGGCACTTAGGTTGATTCTGTGTTTTTGTGATTGTGAATTGTGCTATGATAAACATAGAAGTGCAGGTACCTTTTTGATATAATGATTTATTTTCCTTCGGGAAAATACCCAGTGGTGGGATTGAAGGATCTAATGATAAATCTACTTTTACTTCTTTCAGAAATCTCCATACTGATCTCCATAGAGGTTGTACTAATTTACAGTCCCATCAACAATGTATAAGTGTTTCCTGTTTACTGCATCTATGCCAACATCTATTGCTTTTGGGCTTTTTAATAGTGGTCATTCTAATTGGAGTAAGATAGTATCTCATTATGGTTTTAATTTGCACATCTCTGATGATTAGCGATGTTCAGCATTTTTTCATGTTTCTTGGCCATTTCTATATCTTCTTTTGAAAAATGCCTGTTTATGTCATTTGACCACTTTTTAATCAGATTGTTTTACTCTTGCTGAGTTACTTGAGTTTGTTGTAGATTCTAGATATTAGTCTTTTGTTGGGCACATAGTTTGTGAATATTTTCTCCTATTCTGTAGGTTGCCAATTTACTCTCTTAATTTTTTCTTTTTAGTTTAAGTCTCATTGCCTATTTTTGTTGTTGTTGCATTTGGTTTTGGGGTCTTAGTCATAAATTCTTTGCCTAGGCCCTAGGCCAATGTCCAGAAGATTTTTTCCTAAGTTTTATTCTCCTCCTTTTGTTGTTTCAGGTCTTACATTCAAGTCTTTAATCCATCTTGAGTTAATTTTTATATATTGTGAGAGATAGGGATCCAGTTTCATTCTTCTACATATGGCTATCTAATTTTCCCAGTACCATTTATTGCATAGGGCATCCTTCTTCAGTGTATGTTTTTGTCTGTTTTGTTGAAGATCAGTTGGTTGTAGGTATATAGTTTCATTTCTGGGTTTTCCACTCTGTTCCATTGATCTACGTGTCTACTTTTATGCCAGTACCATGGCTGTTTTGGTTACTATAGCACTGTAGTATAATTTGAAGTCAAGTAATGTGATGCCTCCAGTTTTGTTGTTTTTGCTTAAGATTGCTTTTGCTATTCAGACTCTTTTTTGAGTCCAAAAGAATTTTATAATTGTTTTCTCTAAATCTGTGAAAAGTGAAAAACGATATTGGTATTTTGATAGGAATTGCATTGAATCTGGGCAGTATGGATATTTTAACAGTATTGAGTCTACTGATTCATGAGCATGGGATATTTTTCAATTTGTGTCATCAACAATTTCTTTTATCAGTGATTTATAGTTCTTGTAGAGATCTTTAATCTCCTTGGTTAAATATATCTTAGTATTATATTTTATTATTATTATTTAAACCTATTGTAAATGGGATTATGTTCTTGATTTGTTTCATAGCTTGATCATAATTGGTGTATAGAAATGCTACTGATTGTTGTACACTGATTTTATAACCTGAGACTTTGTTGAATTCATTTATCAAATCTAGGAGTCTTTTGGAGGATTCCTTAGGGTTTTCTAGGTATAAGATTATATCATCAGCAAACAGAGATAATTTGACTTCCTCCTTTCCCACTTAGATACCCTTTATTTTTTTCTCTTGCTTGATTGCTCTGGCTAGGGCTTCCAGTACTATTTTGAATAGAAGTGGTGAAAGTGGGAATAATCATCTTGTCCCGGTTCTTAGGGGGAATGCTTTCAACTTTTCCTCTTATCCTAGGTGTACAAAGGAGAGCTTGGACTCCCCTGTTTCTCCTCAGCTGGGCAGGGCTGCAGCCACAGTCCAAACTCAGCCCAAGGGCAGGGTCCAGGCTGGCTCTAAATTCCAAAAATAGCCTGTGACTAGAGCAGGTGTATCCCTTTCCAGGCAGGCTACATTGGCAGGAAACTATGAGGAGTAGAGTTCTCTTGAGAGTGGGCCTTACAGCAGCCTGTTGCAGGGTGGTGGTTATTGTCCTACATATGTGTCAGAAAGCCTGGTTTTCCTGTACTTTCCCACTTTGGTGGTGACTGCAGCACTGTCAGCTTGAACTCAGCTTGAGATGGGGCATAGCCTAGTATTAAATTCTCAAAATGGCACTGTGGGCTTGAGACTGGAGAGGCTGGGGCAGGCAGTGTGAGCCAGGAACTGTGGAAAATACTGCCTGTTCATGTCTCAATCTCAAAAACAGTTCACAGTAAGGTGGTGGGGACCTTTCCAGGGTTATGTGGGAGCATGTGGGCTCTACAGTAGCATTCCCACAGTTCCCCAGAATGGTACCCAGCTCAAGCTGCTCAAAGCTTGGATGCCTATGGGATTCCACTTGGGTTTCCTTTCTGGAAAAACATCTTCTTTTGCTTTTGAAGAGAAAAATGTCTTGATTTTTACTCTCTTTATGGTATCAATTCTACCCCTTTTACATTTTTATAAATTTTTTCAAGCCAGCAAGAGCTTGAGAATTCACTAGAAACAGTTACTTGTAAGCATCATATTAAATATTGGAGATATAGTAATTATAAGATATAGCACCTGTCTTTATAAAATATAATAGTGGAGAGGGGAGACAACCACATAATAGTAATTAAGTATGATGAGTTTTATGACAAAGCAATGACTAGCGTTTATTAGAATATACAGTAGCAGCTCTTAACTTAATCTAACGGTGAAGGAAGACCTCTCATTGACATAATAATATCCCTACCATGACTATGACTAACAGATCTGCAATATTGTCTGAATCTAATATATTAATTACCTATAGTTTGAATCTTCTGTTTGTATTTTCTATTTTATAAGATATTTTTCATAACTCTTATTTGTGTATTTTACTTCTGTGCTTCTTAAAGTGATATAACCACTCCTGGAATGCCAGGTCACAGGACATACATGCCTTATTTTTACAGATTATTTTGTTGTTGAATACAAAATTTACATGAATTTATTTTAAGAGAAAGAATGTAATTCCAGATAGTTCTTTTTTGAAAGGACACTGTCCTGTGTCATTATTTCAGATAAAAATATCTGAGACATGCTGATCTTATAATGTGCTTATATCTTCAGTCCAGTTTTATCCTCAGTGTCATTTATTTATTATTTATTACTTATTTTTTATTTTTAAAAACTTCAGTTAAACTGGAGGAATAGGTTTTTGCGATCTTCTGCACTGCATGGTGACCACAGTTAATAATAGTATATCGTATATTGTCAATGTCTGAGTTTTGCATTACTGTATCCATTCAGTTTCTCTCTGTATCTTTTAAGTTTTTAGTTTTTCTGTAGCACTTGAAGGACTGTTTCCTGATTTCACTGCTTATTCCTTTCTATAGTTTTAAATTCTCATTTTTCTAATCTGCAGATCTTCACATGCTGTCAGACATTCTGTGAGTGTAGAGGTGTTCTTTAGTTTTGTGCCACATTGCTTTTTATTTTTTGGTGTTGCATAATCTTCAATGGGATTAATTTTTTAAAAAAGAGATCTCCTTATTTTTCTTGAAGACTAATTTCCTATGATCATTTTTGGGTGTGTGTGTGTGTGTGTAGTTTACCCTTTATTTTACATGATTTTACTATTTTTATTTGTTTTGGTGGATGGGTAGATAATTCTATTTTATTTGTTACTACCAATTATCTTCTTATTTATTTTTTATTATTTCAAAATATTATGGGGATAAAAATGTTTTTTGTTACATGGATCACTTTTGTTGTGCTTGAGGCAGGGTTATAAATGTGTCCATCACCCAGATAGTGTTCATTGTACCTGTTAGGTGGGTTTTCACCCATTCTCTCTTCCCTCTTCCCCCTGCTTTATTTCTACTGAGTTTTACTTCCCTCTGTGCACATGTGCTCATCAGTTAGTTCCAATTCAATAGCAAGTACAAGTTGTGTTTGTTTTTCCACTCTTTAGATACTTTACTTAGGATAGTGATCTCCAGTTCCACCCAAATGGTTGCAAAAGGTCTTAATTCATCCTTCTTCAAGGCTGAGTATTATTCCATAGTATAAATGTACCATATTCACTTTGGGTTGGTTGTATTCCTCATTGAAGATATTTGCTTCCCTCAAGGTGGTTTCTCTATAGGATTCCTTCCTTCTTGGATTTCATAGCTACTTGCTTTCCTTATCCCTTTGGGCAAATCTTCTAAATTACTGTATTATCTCTTGTGGTTCTTCTATATCCCATTTATGCCTTTGTAATTTGTCCCTTTTAAAATATTTTTCTTGAATTAGCCTAGTTTGAATGCCCTTTTGTTTCCTTTTGGGATCCTAATTGATAAACCCAGAAGTAATTCTGCCTTTTTTCTTATATAAAATTCCTCTTCTCCTTTCAAAAACAGCCTCCTCCCATGTGTAGTTCATGGGGCTGGCTGATTCTACCCCACTGCTCCAGGGATTGGCATGTGACTCAGATTTGAACAGAGTATCCATCCCCCTAGCTTGAGTTACTGGTTTATGGATAGGCTCAGGAGCAGAGTCTTTTCTCTTCTCTTCTATTTTTTCTGGAATTACTGGAAAGGAGGCACTCTCCCTCAGAAATTCTGGTAAGCCTGGAGTGTCTGGGAACCATCTTTGTCTTCATGTGGAAAAAGTCTCCATAAAAATTGAGCCAATATAAAGGAATACTAGAAGAGGGAAAAGATTTAGGCTAGTTTGAGTCCAGTCTCTGCAACTTATAACTAAAAGAATTAAGTCACTGTATTTTATCATTACCATCCACAAACTATGGTTATGTGTTAGGAAGTAGGCAGACCAAAATGACTATATTTGAGGGATGTGTTGTGCTAACTTATGACAAAAACATCTAGAGAGCAGAGGTTATTTTTTTCTATATGTATTGACACACTTCCTAAATTATGGTTGTCAAAGTGTAAACATGAATGATTCTAATTCTAGGTGATTATAAGAAATTCATCTTCATGATATTAAGAAACTCATCTATGTAAAATTTTCAATACTTTGTAGAATGGATCTTTAGAACCAATTTTTTATATATTTCTGTTTTCCAGATAATATCTTATTTCCGTACCTGGAAACTACTCCTAAGTTTTGTCTTTTTATTGCTCTATAGGCTGATATTTTTCAAATAAAGATTGCTGGGTTTAGCCTTAGTTTGAAAGAATCCATCACAATGATTTCACTTGTGATTTAAGTTTTATTTTCACTTAAATCTGCAGAGCAGGAAACCTACCAGTTGCACTAACTCTTTTCTTAGCAAGAATTCTGGATGGAGCAAAGAACAAATTGCCAAAGGCAAATAGAATATTCTGTTGAAAAGTGTCTTGTTTCAGGCTGTATCTCAAAATAATTTAAACGTGGTAATTTCCTCAAACAGGAGTTTATAATAAGTAGTTTACCTAAGGGAAGTATTTCTGAAGACTTCAGCCAGTAAAATATGCTGGGTCCTAGAATTCAAAAGTCATGGTTGCATTTTTATTCAAATGAGTCTAAACATTCAAATCATTTTTCTCTTTCCAAAGGAAAACAAAACAATGCATTCATTCTTAAGGTTTTTGTATGAAGAGATTGCTTCTTGATCTATTTAGGAGCTAATAAAAAAGTTACACATTTAGATCTATGTCAAGTTATTTTTCAGAAAAGCTTTTGAATTTTTCAAAATAGCACCAATAATTGAGATTCTTTGTCCTAAAGATTGGTTCTTTGGACCTCATTTGACAGTTTTTCCAAAAGTAAAATACTGCAGAAACAATGTTTCTGTTCAAGGTAAAGAACAACATTCCTGGAAATTTGGTGGTGACAATCCAGGAATGCCTTTTAATGAGTCTGGGTCTTTTATTTCTTGATTGTTCAATTCTTCCTTAGTACTCTTTTATCCTCCCTTCAAAACTCCTGCTCTCTTATTTAGTAAGCTTTTTGCTTTTTTGTTTGCATTAGACTGAACTGATTTTGTTTCTTAAACTAAGAGATCCTAACAATGGGCTAGGCATGGTGGCTCATTCCTGTAACCCTAGTGCTTTGTCAGGCTCAGGCAGGAGGATTGCCTGAAACCAGGAGTTCAAGACCAGCCTGAGCCAGAGTGAGACCCTGCTCTTAATAGAAAAACTAACCCAGCATGATGGTACACACCTGTAGTCCCAGCTACTCGGGAGACTGAGGCAGGAGGATCACTTGAGCCCAGGAGTTTGAGGTTGCAGTGAGCTGTGATGTTGCAACTGCCCTCTAGCCTAGGTACAGAGTGAGACCCTTTTCCAAAAAAAAAAAATCTGACAATGCACTAGTATGTATTCACACTAAATGGCAATGGAAGATGCCTCCCCCAGCAAATTGCAGTTTTCACTATTGTACTCCAAATGTATTTATAACTCTTTCAAAGGAGATTAAAAGAAATTTTAGTATAAATTGAGTGACCTCTATTGGCAGTTGTTTTGCCCACTTTCATAAACATTTCATTTGAGTCTATATTAGTTTACTAGGGCCACTGTAAAAAATTGCCACAAATAGGTGGCTTTAAACAACAGAAATTTATTGTCTCATAGTTCTGGATGCTATAAGACCAAAATCAAGGTGTTTTCAAGGTTGGTTCTTTCTCAAGGCTCTGAGGTTGAGTCTGTTCCATGCCTTTCTCTTGGATTCTGGTGTCTGCAGGCAATTATATGTGTTACTTGGCTAGTAGCTACATAATTCCCTTCTCTTACACCTGGCCATTGGGATGCCCTTGATTTCTTTCTCTTACCTAATTACTCTGGCTAAGACTTTTAGTATTATGTTGAATAAGAGTGGGTAGTGTGGGCATCTTTGTTTTGTCCCAGTTCATAGAAGAAAAGCTTTCAGCTTTTTCCAGTTCAAGATATTAACTGTGGATTTATCATGTATGGCCTTTATTATGTTGAGGTACATTCCTTATGTACCTAATTTATTAAGAGTTTTTATCATGAAGGGATGTTAAATTTTGTCAAATGTTTTTTCTGCATTTACATGATTATATAGTTTTTGTCTTTTATTCTGTTGATGTGATGTATCATCACATTTATTGGTCTGTGTATGTTGAACCATTCTTACATCCCGGGGATAAACTTGATCATGGTGTATAATCTTTTTGAGGTACTATTGGATTCTGTTTGCTAGTATAAGATGAGGAATTTTGCATCTATGTTCATCAGGGATATTGACCTATAGTTTTCTTTAGGGATATTGACCTATAGTTTTCTTTTTGTGTTGTATTCTTTGATTTTGGTATCAGGGTAATGCTGGTCTTGTAGAATATTAGGAAAAATTCTCTCCCCTTCAATTTTTTTGAAATGGTTAGAGAAAGAATTGGTATTAGTTCTTCTTTAAGTGTTTGGTAGAATTCATCAGTGAAGCCATCCTGAGCGTGTGTGTGTGTGTGTGTGTGTGTGTAGACTTGTAATTACTGATTCAATCTCATTAATTGTTATTGGTATTCAGGTTTTCTATTTCTTCCAGGTTTAATCTTGGTAGGATATATGTATCCAAAAATTTATCCATTTCTTCTAAATTTTCTAATTTTTTGTTAGCATATAGATGTTCATAATAATCTTTAATGATCCTTTGTATTTCTGTGGTATCAATTGTGATGTCTTCTTTTTCATTTCTGATTGTATGTATTTGGGTCTTCTCTCTTTTTTCCTTAGTTTAGACGGTGGTTTGCCAATTTTGCTTATCTTTTCAATAGACAACTTTTCATTTTGTTGATTTTTTGTATTTTCTTAATCTTAGTTTATTTCTGCTCTGATTTTTATTATTTCTTTTCTTCCACTAATCTTGTTTTATTCTTGCTTTTGTATATACTGGAGGTGGATTATTAGGTTGTTTATTTGAAATCTTTCTACTTTTTGCTGTAGGCATTTATTGCTATAAACTTGCCTCTTAATACTGTTTTTGCTATATGCCAATATATTTTTGTACGTAGTGTTTCTAATTTCATTTGTTTCAAGGAATTCTTAAATTTTCTTATTTTCTTCATGACCCATGGGTCATTCAGGACCGTGTTATTTTAATTTCCATGTATTTGTACAGTTTTGAATGTTCCTTTTGTTATTGATTTCTAGTTTGACTCCATTGTGGTCTAAGAAGATACTTTATATAATTTCAATTCTTTAAAATTTTTTGAGAGTTGTTTTGTGGCCTAGCATATGGTCAATCCTGGACAATATTCCATGTACTGATGAAAAGAATTTGTATTATATTGGGTGAAATGTTCTGTAAATGTCTGTGGGGTCCATTTGGTGCAGTTAAGTCCAATGCTTCTTTGTTGATTTCTATCTAGATGATCTGTCCAATGCTGAGAGAGCAATGTTAAAGTCCTCAACTATTATTGTAGTGGAGTCTATCTTTCCCTTTAAATCTGATAATATCTGCTTTATATATCTGGGTGTTCTGGTGTTGGGTGAATATATATTTACAATTGTTATATTCTCTTGCTTAATTGATCCCTTTATTATTTTATGTTTTTCTTTGCCTCTTTTTACAGTTTTTGACTTAAAATATGTTTTATCGTATTTAAATATTGTTTGCTTTTGAATTCTGTTTGCATGGAATGTCTTTTTTCATTTTTTTATTTTCCAGTCTGTGTGTCTTTATAGTTGTATGTTCCTTGGGGGCAGCATAAGTCTTTTTTTTTTTTTAATCTACTTGACCAGTCGGTGTCTTTTAATCAACAACTTTAATCCATTCATATTCAAGGTTATTATTGACAGGTGAGGACTACTCCTGTCATTTTGTTAATTGTTGTCTGGCTGTTTTGTACATCCTTTTTTCCTTTCTTTTTCTCTTATTGTTTATATTTGTAGTTTGGTCATTTTTTATACTGATAAGGTTTGATTTTTTTCCCTTTTTCATTAATGTATCTGCTCTACCAGTAAGTTTTATATTTTCCATGTTCTTATAGTGGTAGTTATTGTCTTTTTTTTTTTCCTGACATAGGACTTTCTTAAGCATTTCTTATAGGACCAGTCTAGTGATGATGAATTCCCTCAATTTTTGCTTGTCTGGAAAAGATTTTATTTTATTTCTTCTTCATTTATGAATATCAACTCTGCTGGGTATAGTATTCTTGACTCACAGTGTTTTTCTTTTAGAACTTTGAATTTGTCATCCCATTCTCTGCTGGACTGTAAGGTTTCTGCTGAATAATGTGCTCTTAGCCTAGTGGGGATTTTCTTAAATGTTACTTGATGCTTTTCTCTTGCAGTTTTTAGAGTTCTATATTTGTTTTTAATTTTTGACAACTTAAGTATAATGTGTCATGGAGAGGACCTTTTGTGTTGAGCCTACTGGGGGCTTTTGAGCTTCCTGGATCTGGATGTCCATATCTGTCCCAAGACATGGGGAGTTTGCTGCTACTATTTCATTATATAAGTTTTCTATCCCCTTTTTCTATCTCTTTTCTGTAACTCCCATAATGTGAATATTTCTTTTATTAATGGTATCCCGTAAGTCCTGTAGGCAATCTTCATTCTTTTTTATTCCTTTTTCTTGTCTGGCTGGATTATTTGAAAGGACTTGTTTTCAGGTTCAGATATTCTTTCTTCTGGTTGGTATATATTGTTATTGAAGCCCTTGATTGTATTTTTTTATTTCTTTCATTGAATTTTTCAGCTCCAAATTTCTGGGGGTTTTTATGTTATCTATGTCTTTACTTTCTTGTTGAGATCATGAATTATTTTTCTTATATCACTGAATTGTCTATATTCTCTTGTAGCTTAATGAATTTCTTTAAGGTCATTATTTTGAATTTCTTTTCTGGTACTTCATATATTTCATTTTTTAATGGAGTCTGTCACTGGATAATTTATTTTCCTTTGGAGGTGTCACATTTTCTTTTCTTTTCTTTTTTTTTTTTCTTTTTGAGACAGAGTCTCACTCTGTTGCCCAGGCTGTAGAGTGCCGTGGCATTAGCCTAGCTCACAGCAACCTCAAACTCCTGGGCTCAAGCAATCCTTCTGCCTCAGCCTCCCAAGTAGCTGAGACTACAGGCATGTGCCACCATGCCCGGCTAATTTTTTACATGTATTTTTAGTTGTCCAATTAATTTGTTTCTATTTATAGTAGAGACAGGGTCTCGCTCTTGCTCAGGCTGATCTTGAACTCCTGAAAGGTGTCACATTTTCTTGCTTTTTAATGTATCTTGTGTTCCTATGTTGTTATCAGTAAGTCTTGTGGAAAAGTTTCCTCTTCAAATTTTATGGAGTTATTTTGGTAGGTAAAGACTTATTTGTATAGATGAGTCCTAGGGTGTTAGTTGGGTGGGATGCAATGGATTTGGCTTTGGGTGAATGCAGTAATGTAGTCTCTGTGCAGTTTCTTTAGTAATAATCCACATTGGTGATGTTTGAGAGTGCTTCAGTGTCCTAGGCTGTGGGAATATGTAGTGATGCGGCTTTCCTGCGAAGTGGCTAGGTGGGCTGTTTCTCAAGCTGGGGGTGCACCTTTGCATCCCAGCTTGAGAGTGTCCTTTGGGAGTGATTCTCCTGGGCTGTTTCTCTCACTTGGTGTGTGTGCACATGGAGTCTCAGCAGCTTAGGGGCAGTTCCACTGGGAACAGGTCTGTTGGACTGTTTCTCTGTCTGGGGGCTCTTGGAGGGCTCATGAGTATAGGTCCACTGGGTTGTTTCTTCAACACAAAGGCCAGTATGTAGCTGCTTGGCTAGCTCAAGGGCAGATCTGTTCAGAGAAGTTTACTGAGCTATTTCTCTGGCTGGGGGCATGGGCACACAGCAGTTCAGGTGGCCCAGTGTTTCCTTCCCCACTATGTAGGACCAGAGTCATGGCCATTCCTGGGCCCAACCTCTAAGAATATGGGGACATTGTGTTTTAGCCACCTTTGTGGCCTTGGTGGAATGACTATGGAGCCCCAACTGTGGATAGGTGCAGTGGCTACTGGTCCCAGATCAAGGTGGACTCCAGCAGTGGCTCTAGTTTCTAAATGGTGCTATGCTACAACAGCTTGGATTCCAGGGGGTGGGTGGGGTGTGGAGTGCTCCTAATCTGGAGTAAAGCAGTCATGCAAATTCCAGGCAGTTCAGTAAACTAGATCCAGGGTTTGCAAGGACTGTAGGATTCTCCTGTAGTAAGGATTATAGGTATCTACAGTTGCAATGGGGCTTGTGGGGGTCTTCTGCTTATCTTTTCCTTGTAAGGGAAATTCTAACCTGGCTCTGAACCAATCCTGGTGGGTGAGTTGGGGTAACAGAGGCAGAGTGCCTTACTCTCCTCTCTGTGCTACCATCCTGGACTTCTGTGCTCCACAGGGACCTCACCACTCCCTTGCTATACTCCAGCACTCTCCCTTAGACACTGCTGTCAAATTTTAGTTGTTTATTAATGCACCTGTCCTTTTTTTGTGAGAGGAACAAGGCACCTGTAGTCAGTCATCATCTGAGCTCTTTTTTCTAGTCATGGTTCTAACCTTCTGTTATATTGCTCTCCTTCTGCTCACTCTCATCCTATTTCTAGATCCTTGGGGACCAGCCAGTGATGAGTACTCTTGAAGAAGCTTTTGGAAAGCATGTTGGCTCTGTCTACAATGCCCACTTCCTGGCAGTCTGTGTAAATAATCCAGGATGCACCTGTCTCATTATAGACAAGGGAGTAGAGCCACAATGGGTGTTTGGATTTTGGGTTTTTAAGAGCAAAATATATTTTTTTGATTGGTCCTGCTGAGGCCAGACCGCAGAGAGCACAAGGCAACATGTGAATAAATTTGCTGCAAGACATGACACATGGCAGAAATTTGCCTGAGTGAGCTTTCCCATGCTTTTTTAAGACTTGGAATATTCTATAATCCCATAAGGTGCAAAAATCCAATTCACATTGAGTCAGTTACAGAAATTCAAATAGGTAGGAAGGACGTAACTACTGTTTGGTATTCTAAACCAATTCTTGTTTTAAAAAAATAGCTTATACTCCTATGTTTCTTTGTACTTACTGTATAACTTGATTTCATTGCTTAGAGGGGTTACAAAAGTAAACCGTATGCAGATGAAAAGCAAGGTTAGTCTTTAAGAAAGTCTGAGCATTTTTTTTTCCAAATTAAATGCCTGTTCCCACCTACATTCTACTTTCGTAAAAGGATTC
The DNA here is from genome assembly GCA_963574885.1 of Lepilemur ruficaudatus. Classification (NCBI taxonomy): domain Eukaryota; kingdom Metazoa; phylum Chordata; class Mammalia; order Primates; family Lepilemuridae; genus Lepilemur; species Lepilemur ruficaudatus. The sequence continues at coordinate 13,816 of CAUYRT010002097.1, forward strand.
ATTTTGAATTCAGTTCTACATTTCTAAGAAGTCCTCAATCCCAGCCTTCTTTGGTTTCCTCTCCTCTTCTGATTTCTTAAACAATTTATTAATACCCTACAATTTAATCTTTTATTGTTTGGCATGCATGTTATATTTTTTAGTGCTTATCTTATATCTTATCTCATTATTTGACTGTAAATTCCAGAACCTGGTACTTGCCCTACTGTGAGTAACTAGCCATGCATATCTGAATATTGAGCTATGACTGATGCAAAGTACAGTCTATATTTATTGTAAGCCCAGAGCTGACAGCACTCATATTTCCTGTAGTATCACAATAATATTTAACCCTTACATTATCAAGGGTTTGCTTTTTACTAGGCACTGTTCCAAATGCCTTGTGTGCATTAACATCAGTTTGTGGAAAGTTTGAATACTGAGTAATTTGTTGACAAATCACAGAGGCACTGTCATAGTCTTGACAATTGTAATTTTCATCAAAATTAGTTGATGTCCCTTTCTGGATAATACGATTGCTATTATGTAAATTAAGGGCCAAACTGTCTTTCATCTTCACATTGTTCTTCCACTCTATCCCTTTTTAATGTTTTGAAGAATTCACACTTTTTATCAGTGTACTTTTGAATCAGTTTGGATAGATGAGGCTGTTGATTAATTTTGTCAACAATCAAAGAAAAATTTGTGTGATTATACCCTTTTACTGATTTTTTTGTACTAACATTCTTGGCAGTTGGTTTACAAGTATTAAAATCGCCAATACTATAGGTCGACTTATGAATGAAAGACGTTCCAACTTCAGTTCTTTTAGTTGGGCCTTTTCATGGTGAGCTTTAGCAAGAGCAGCAAGTTTAAGGACTAAGTCTTTATACCATTTGAACCGGTCTTGTTCTTAACTGGCAGTGACTAAAAATTTCCCATTATTGAGAATCCATATATCTGCAAGTCTTTTATATTTCTCAACTACCAGTATTCTTAATACTCTAGATATGTGTATTCTAAGAAAGAAGCTTGGGATATTCTTTTGGTTTGATATTTGTGTGTTTGGGCACATAGGTTCCATAAGCTTGCAGCTAAAGATTGATTCTGATTTAGTTATCTCTCATATTCAGGAGTTAGAGATGCAAAATCCTTAGCCCCAAACAGTTTGCATTCTCTCTTGTTCACTTCTACCCCTTCCTCTGCCCCTCACCCTGATTCATTGTCAGGGACATTATTTCTATGGAGTCCTTGGCTTTTTCCAGGATGAAAAGTACTGCTACAAAGATTGGAACCAACACACTAGTATTCATTTTGATGATTTGTGCTTTCAATACCATTTATTTCTTGCATATACCATTCAATTTTTCTTACCTTCTTCCTCTATTAGGATGCCTAATATTAGTCAAAGCCATCTGTAGAATTTTGTCATATATGATTCATATCATAACAATTTTATGTCCATAAAAAGTTTTCATATACTTCTCAAAATTCAATGATGATTTTTTTTTGATGGCAGAGAAGAAAAATTTACCCAGACTGAATCAATGTTATACTGTACCATTTTAGAAACACTTTCTCTGACTCAGTGAAAACAGACTTCAACACCTCACACCAAGTACAAAATCCAACAGGACTGTACAAAAAGGTGTTTGATATCTTTTCTCTGTAATTTTTATGTCTTCTAGTTTGTATTTCTTTAAAATTTTGCTTCCTTTGAAACAGTATCCAAATTTTTTAAACATATTTAACATGTGGCTATTTAAGGTAGTTATTTCAAGTCAGCTACCCATACTTCTGTGAAAATTTTTTATATGGCTAACTCCAAAATTAGCCAAGTTCCTTGTATTTAGGATTATAGAGTATTCTGAAGCCTGTTTTCTATTTTGTTTCATGTACTTGCAGAGTTGACATTTCCTCTCCAGATGAAATATCCCTTTCAGTAGTCAGAAATCAAAAACTAAAAGAAAAGTTCACATCTGAAGGAAAGAATACTCCTAATCATCAGAGAGGCATGTAGATATCTCATTACTACCATGTTCCTATGAAGTGACAACATCTTAAATAAATTTATACTTTCAATGTTTTCATTTAGAAAAGTTGTCCCATGGTGACAAAGAACAAGCAAACATCAGAAATCCCTATACCATTTTAAAGTAAGGGTAAAAAATGTCTATTGTGAGACTTTAGCAATATTTACATAGTACCTTGAAGCAGTTTAAACCATTCAGTACACAGATTAAACATATATTATAGCTCTGTCTGAAGAATACCAACAAAAGGAAAATGAGCAAACATTCCTCCAGTATAAATACTTTACAACTTATAGAATCTGTTTTGGGGCAAAGGCAATGTACGTAACCTTAACATTTGTACCCCCATAATATGTTGCAATAAAAAAAAAAAAGAATCTGTTTTGAACCAAAATATGGAAGAAATGCCTGAGCCTTTAAAAATTAAAATTCCACTATTATTTTATTTTAGTAAATTTCAGGGTCAAAATTATCCCAAACTGGGTCTTTTAAAACTTAACTTCTTAGTATTATTTTTAGTAACCTTTAGGGTCAAAAATTATTTGAAGCCATTATAGTAAAAAAAAAAAAACGGTCACTTCAAATATCTGGGGTCTTTTATATAAAAACTAGAAGATGTTCTTCATATCTGAGTAATTCAGTCGCCTGAGTAGTCCAATTCTACCAGAGGTGTCCTGGCCTGGGGGTGCTGCTATGGTCATCCCTAGGAAATAGTTTCAGTGCTTTGAATAAAGCTTTGTGCCATTTTCCTTCTACAACACATCTCAGTTGTGGCTCCAACTTGATCCACAATGTTCTGGGCCAAGTTTCACAAGTTTCTTGAGTTCATTTTGAAGATATTGAATTTGAGCCGAACAGCGTATACCCAAGTGAAAATGTCCAAAGGACTGTATTAGACTGGGTCCTCTGTGAAGCAGTAACCAAGAGAGAATTTGAAGTACAGGAGAATTGTTAGGGAAATACCCATGAAAGATAAAGAATGAGGGAACAGGAGTTCACAGAGAATTGTATAGGTGCAGGTGTGACAACTGTGAAAACAGAGTGGAGAGAGAGGAAGATTGGGTCATAAGAGCCTCATGCTAGAGTACAGTTTTGAGGTGTTTTCGACAAGCCAATGGGAGCCTGAGAGCAAAGACTGTCCAAAGGAGTCCTGCATTGAACAGACGTAGGCTGGCACTAGTATTCCTGTTGTGTTTGGTCACTGGCAGGGAGCAACCACGGGAGATGTGGCTTCTGCATGAATTCTGTGGTGGCTCCTGAAGATGAAGGTTATAGGTCACTATAGTTCTTATGTAGCAGGTTCTTACTTGAAGGGGAATTTGAGCAGTACTCCTTCATGGCCTCCATAAAGCCATGTGAGACTTTGTTTAAAGATGTGGAACAGTTGTTTTATTCATTGCTAGCAAAACATTCCTTCTAAAGAGGAAACATTTTGATTTGGAAAAATACTTTAATAAGTCAATTGATGTCAAAAGGTTGTCTGCAGAAGCCCAAGCACTACAAATGATAGCTAAGATGCTGTGCATGAGAAAAATCCTTTTATGATTCACTTAGCAAATATTTATTGAAGAATTATGATATGTTATGTGAGATATTGTGAAGATAGAGCAGTAGTCAAAACAGACTACAGCCCTTTCCCTTATTCTAGAGGGAAGAGTGAGGCTGTAAACAAATATATTAGCAAATTATATAGACTGTCCGAAGGAAAGCAGGGAAGGTGGATGGGTAATTTGGAGGTGAAGTGTTGCTATTGTAATAATCATGTCTGGGAAGATATCACTGAGCTGGCAATTGGCAGACACATGAAGGACGTGGGAGAACTAGCCACATTGATGACTGGGGGAAATGTGTTCTAGGTAGAGGTGTATGACTCTGAGGAAAAATGTTCCAGTATAGCAAAGAGGCCATTGTGGCTCGAGCTGGGGAGTGGTAAGAGAAAGGTCTAACAGTTTCCAGGAGGACCAGGTTATGTAGGACACATTGTAAGTACTTTGGATTTTACTCAGAGCATGATGAGATGCTATTAAAAGATTCTGAGCAGAGGAGTGGCATGAACCAACAAGTTTTCAAAGGATCCCTCTAACGGCTGTGTTGAAAATGGACAGCAAGAGGGCAAAGTAGAAACAGATCAGGTAGGAGTCTATTGCAATAATCCAGGTGAAAAAATATGAGGTATTAATTTTTCTCCTAAGATGAAAAGGGCTGTAATGGGAGATGAGAGGGGAGTAGAAAGAGAAGCTGTGAGGAAGGGGGCTGTAATAAAGACATAGCCAGGGAAGATTTCCCATTGTGGGGTGAATAGTGGACATATTAAGAAGGTGGATGTCAAATCTTACCTTTTAAATTGTTGTCATGTTTCTGTTTCTACTTCATATTTCTAGGGAAGCCTATTTTGCTCACAAATGTATTGTGGGAGTGTGCGTACATGTGTGTGTCTTCATGGGGATTGGTAGATATTGATATCAAGATATATTTATATATAGATCTGTGTATTTAGCTACCTATTTTTATGTCATCTTTTTTTAATCAAGAAAGAGTCTGGGTATTACAACTGGTTTGGCATATTGCAGAAAAGAGGGTACTTGTGGTAGCAGAAGCTCAAAATCAAACATGATCAGGAGAATAGGAGTCATGGGAGTTGGCAGAAGTCTTGGGGAAGATTGTGAATTTTGTAATTGGAATTGGAACAAAACTTATCTAGATTGCAAGAGGCCTGAAACCTCCATTTGACTTCTGACTTAAAGCAAGCCTAGATATTCGAATTTTTGAACCATCCCTCATAGAGATGAAGAATAATAGAGGGGCTCTTGGAGGGAAAACACCAGAGAAAAATGGTCTGTACTTTATGAATTATTCCAGATAGTAGAAAGAGATGGTTGATTTAGTAAAGGAAATGAAAGACTGAGGGACAGGTGAGAACCAATGTATATTGTAGCAGAGTCCGATGGTTTACTACCCTAATCTACATTTCCACTTCATAGTCATAGAACCCTAATTTTTATTGGACAGCTAAAGTGCTATATTTTTTGTCTTCCTTTTCCAGCAAGACTTGACTCAGTTCTGATCAAAGAGATATAAGTAGGAGATGTTGGATGGAGGTTGTTGACAGAATGGTAAAAGGCCTGAAAAGTGAGTAGACAGCTGGGATGAATTCTTTTGTTTTTTCTCCTTCTTTTTCTATCTCTGGGGGTGCTGGAGATACATTGTGATGGCTGGAGCTCCTGCAGTCACTTTGGAGCATTAAGTGCCCTTGAGAATGGACTGTAACTGCTAGGATTATGGAGCAGAAGTAGGAAGAATTTTGGGCCTTCTATCTCAAAATTCTTCTTTTTTTTATTTACATACCATGTCTTTACTCCATTTTAAGTGTACAATTAAATGGTTATTAGTAAATTTACCAAGTTGTACAGATAGTCACATAGATCAGTTTTAGAGGATTTCCTACCCCCTATTGAGACCCCTAATACCCATCCCCAAATACATTTCAAGCATGCCCCTCCCCTTCACAGTGCTCACCACATCTCTCGGATGTGGGTCTACCCTCCACCCCCCAAATCCCTAGTGAACACTACCACCATTTGAGCACCATAGTGTTAATCAGTCAATGCCAATTTGATGGCGAGTACAAGTGGGGCCCATTCTTTGGGTCTTGTGTCACCTCACTTTGAATAATGGGTTTAAGCTCAATCCAGGATAACATAAGCGGTGCTAGCTCACTGTCATGTCTTAAAATTGTATCTCGAAATTCTTTTATGTGGAAAAATAGTTTATTTCTTATTTGTCACAATGAATTTAGATTCTATGTTTATGCCAATATCTACTGTGATAATTGCACTTACCTGTTA